>CAJQZM010033224.1:0-39461 GCA_907164665.1 Colias nastes | reverse complement strand
GGCCTTATTATATGTTACTTAATGACGTTGATCGTTAAATAAATCAACCGATGTAAATAAACCTTCAATCTTTTCTTTTCAATATAACTATATCTATGGGGGTGTATGGTTATTTCTTAAACAGCACACGCTTCCTTCTCAAATGTATCTTCGGCTTGGTCCTCTAAATTTCTTGCTTCTAACCCTTTATCTGTGTGCAAATAATATTAAAATTATTCCGAATATCGATTATTTCAGCGGGCGGCAGTAGCAATGAAGATCTCAGTGATTCTACTGAAGTTTCCATTCAGAAGTCGCACGTGCGCAGTAGATTACGGAAATTCTTCGCAAAACGGCCGGCTATGGAGGTACTTGTGAAGAAAGGCATCTACAAAGGTTCGATTTGCAATATTTAAGTCGGTGTGGAGTTTTGCCATTCAGTTTTGATGCACATATGTAATTTTAAGATTGTATAGCGATCTGGCTTTGCACGTCATGTAGTTATTGCTTTTTTTTTTTTGGTAAATTAATCGAAATTTTAAGCGTGTTTTGGATGAAATAGTGATAAGGTAAGTGTAGTGATTTGAGGTGTGAAATAATAGATTTTAAGTAACGTAGATGGTGTTTCATTTAATACAAACCTAGAATAATCCTCTCCCTCTAACGGTGGATGGTTATAATATTGAGCCTAAGATGACTTCTTTTGGGTTCTTATCTGGTGAGTTTTTTAGTGGTAAGAAATTTTAAATAAGTATACTAAATCAAGCACTTAGAACACATGTAGATTATTAGATTGTAGAAAAAATATGGAATCATTTCTGTATCATAGTTTTTAAGTTTTAGTGGTTAAGTTTTGTATATAACTGCTATATTCAAATTATCACAGATAACGTAGACCCACAGAGAACCCACGTAGACTTTACATTGACTTCAATTTGTTTTACCTTGTGAATTTAACAACAGACTGGCAATAATTTTTAAATGGTCTTCAATAAGTGATAATTTATTACCTCCTATTCGATAGTGTTAGATACACTATCGAATAGGATAATTAGATAAAAATATCAATATTAACATTGCTAATCGTTCAACATATATCACTTTTTAATTTATTCTCATTAACATCTATAGGTGTTAATATACTATAAGAAATAACACGAGAGGCCGGGTTAAATATTAGTTTGAATGTAATAAGAATGTACTGCGATTCTACACAGATAGCTAATTGATGTAGGTAGTTGATAACAAAACGCAGCAAGTCAACGACTATTAGCAAAGTGAAGGTAGTTGGGTCAAACGTCGTATAAACAACGTCCGAGCCCCTAGGCACGATTCGTACGAATGCGCCACGAGTCAAAGGAAAGCGGCAATTTATAGTTTTCGACAGCTAAGCATGTTCGGACAGGAAATAGTGTCAACTATTCATCCACAAAATTATTAAATCAAAAGTTACGTCTAACAATACAATATATTAACATAGGTAGGTAACAAATACAATATAGGTGTATGAGATAGTTAGCTTTTGCCCTAGTTACCTAGATGATACCACTACTAAGTGGACAATCATATAAACTTAACTTTTTTGTATATAATAACAATAGTTCATCAATGTATAAATATATTTTGTAGCGACTAACAGACTTTTTGACATTGTACAAAAAAATTGTTTACGAAATGTATATTTGTTTAACATTTCAATTATCAACAAATAATATATATTTTTTTAAATATAAACATTTAAATATTACAGATGAACCAGTATTCGGCCGCAAGTTAGAAGAAGTGTGTCCATCAACAAGTCCACGAGTACCAGATTTCGTTCGAGCGTGTGTTAAGGAGATAGAAAGCAGTGAAGAGAACATGTGCACGGACGGCTTGTATCGAGCGAGTGGGAATCTGAGCCAAGTGCAGAAGATTAGGCTTGAGGTGAGTTCATCATCATCATCATCACACTCATCATCATTATCATCATCATCATCACCATCTTCATTACCATCATCATCACCATCATCATCTTCACCATCATCATCACCATCATCATCATCATCACCCTCACCATCATCACCACCATCATCATCATCATTATCACCACCACCACCACCATCATCATCATCATCATTATCATCACCGCCATCATCATTCCCACTGCTGGGACACGGGCCTCCCATAAGGGATTGAGGAAATTTTTGATTATTTGAAGTGAAACTTCTTTAGGCACGTTGAGAGTAAAATTTCAAGGTCGCGTCATGTCAATACCGTCACGTCATTAAGTTGAAGTTTCATTTCTGACACGTGTGCTCGGCACACACGCTCTTTTTTTCTAATGATGAATATTTTAAGTTGTAAAGTCTTAGTGTTATTTTTTTTGATGTCAATCAGAGTTAAAGGCAAACTGAGATCTCATAAGATAATGATGGGTAGATTTAGTGCGATAATCATACTGGAAAAATTTCGCAGAGATTATCTTAGATAAATAGAAATTTTCCACGCATTTTAACGAGTACAAAAAAACAATCACTAGCCCGGATTCGAACCCGCGTTTTCACCGATTAATGTATTTAAAAGAATGGAATGATAATATAATGCTTCAAAACTAAAAATTAAATAAAGCTGCTTTTTTCATTTTTCTCTCTTTAAAACAAACATTTATTAATAATTCCAGATCGACCAAAACAATCTATCAGTAATCGAAAACAATACAGATATCCACGTGCTAACGGGATCTCTGAAGCTGTTCTTCCGCGAACTGAAGGAGCCTCTCATACCCTGTACCATGTTCGATAGAGTCCTGGCTGCTTGTTGTGAGTATTATTATAAAGCCTATTAAAATATTATATATCTAATTTTATATATTTTTATTTTTTAAATACTTTGTGTCGATAAACCATTGATTAGTAAGAATCTTATAAAGGAAAGAAAAAATATATGTATTTATGATTTGGTATCGATCGATTTGGTTAAGTAGATAAATCTACATAGTATAGATATATTTCTACTCCTTAGAGATAGCTCCTTAGAATTGACAATTAAATTAAGTTATGAAGAAATACGAACTAAAACTTATCGTGCATGTGTCCTTAACGAACTGATATTACTTATAGCTTCCATTAATTATTGAATATTTTTTTTTTATCAACACAAAGCATAATTAAAACATTTCTTTTAAAATATTCTAATTAAATAATACTGAAGTTTATATTTAAACGAAGGCTTTATTTATTAATTTATGATAATTAATTTTTCAGCAATCAAACCAAGGGAGGCCAGGGTCAAAGAGTTCAGAGACATCGTGCAGTCTCTACCTCAATGCAATAGAGATACGTTAAAATTCCTCCTCGAACATTTATTAAAGTGAGTTACTTTTTTAGTTATTTTCATAATTACCTGTTGTAATTATTTTTAAAACACTTTTCCTCTACCTTTATAATAATCATTTGGAGTTACCTTCGTAAATGCCTTCATAAAGTTAAGTCAAATCTGCTCTGTTCAGTTTTCAACTGAATTATCGACCTTCATTGATTACTTTAAGAAATTATGTACTAAAGTATTTATCAAAATATGTAATAAAAGGTAGGGAATATAGGAAATAAATATAGCAATTATTGTCATTTATATGACAAACTTTAAGGTTTCAAACTATCTTTGTTCATTCAAATCAGTTCTGTAGTTTAGGCGTGAAAATCAGGCACACAGACAAAATTACTTTCGCATTTATAATATTATGAATAAATTTTATTATGGATTTACAATTCTAGAGATTTGTTCAATTCAAGCTTCCAATAAAACTTCATATATTATCACATACAATTTTATTAATAATACTAATCTTTTAAATTATTACAACTATAATAAAATATTCCTTTCAGAGTGACCCAATACAGCGAGCGCAACAGAATGCACACAGCGAACCTCGCCATTGTATTCGGTCCCACATTACTCTGGGCACCAGAAGAACAAGCCCATCGAATAGCCATCGACTGCATACAACAGAACAACGTGGTCGATATACTACTCAACGAATATAAAGATATATTCGCCGAAGATACTAAGGGAAAGAAAAAAGCGTGATTTGTGAAGATGAAATATTGTAAAAGTGATTGACTTTCATAACGGGTTCCAGCAAGTTCTAGTGGAGAAGGCTTTGTCGTCTAATAAAGTTGTTTTGTTAGGCGGCGTTAAAGTGAATGGTGTTGTTTTTATCTGTGACGTCGAAATTAACTTATTTTAAAGCATTTGAAAGATGAATATTTAATAATTATAAATAAAAAATTATATGTCTACGTATATCGATGATTTTATCATAGTCATGTTAGTGTAAAATTTATCTGTATGCGTGATCTCTATTCGAAGGTTCGATTTAATATCATGACATCATTGAAATTCCTCTAAATGCCAAAGTAGCTGTCGAAAATATAAAATAAAAAATTCCAAAATGTATATGCGTTGTGATTTATGCAATTTATCGAAGACTGTCTGAGGCTCTAGATTCTAGAAGTAATATTAAAGCGTTGAATTCTACGTGCGATATTTATTTACCGACGTTATTTTGGGGCCAACATTGTATATATCCTTATAGAGTAGGCTTGAAGCCAGCTATTTTGTGCCTTAAGCTTATTATTTGTAAATATAGTTGACCAGTTATGTGATAACGTTAGTGAATCGAGTCCGTTTCAATATCTAGGTCTAGTCCTTATTTTATGTCTGATGGACTTCAATCGTACATAACTAGCAATGAGTGAATTGCTTTGTACAGCGTGTTGAATACTTTCATTTTTCCCTATTAACACAGTGTACAGATACAACCAGTAGGGAAACTTCATACAAACGTTGGAAATGGCTCACGGAAACAAGCAAGCGTGTTGACGAGAATCGTAAGGGTATTCTTATATCTGTCAATTGTGAGCCATTTCGAACGTGTTGTATGAAGTTTCCCTACTGGTATCTGTATACTGTGCTATTAACTTAGCGTTTATTTATACAGATGAAATTTAAGCAATATATTTTGCTGTTGTTTTTACATAAATTCCGTGTTGTGTCAAATTAAAAATGTATTCTTAGTGTAAAAAATGCAATAACGTTGTTATAACTTATAATGTATTATAATTTATAATCTTTAGGTTTTTTAATGTGTTTAAAATATTTTTAAGTACATGTTATTTGATACGCTGTATAAATCATGTATATATTGTATGCAACACCAATATCAAGCTAGAAACCAAAGTTTTGTATTTTCGGCCGTATATCTATCAATATAATTTGTTGTGTAGTTTATGTTAAGTATTTTAATGAAATATCGCTTGAAATAGACGAAGTTAAATAAATAAAATACAATTATACGGTATTCGGTTATTTTATTTTATCAATCCTGGAAAATTAATCAATTATTTCATTTCTGGACTATTTTTAATTTTTATAAAACCAGCTGGCCACGGCTGTAAACGTAAATCCCCTTTTACAAACCTTCATGGGTTGAATTGTGAAAAAGTAGTGCATAGCTTATTTTACACCCTCGATTTTGCAGTAATAGTTCTTATTTAATTAAAATCGGCTCAGTAGTTTAGCCGTTGAAAGGTTACAGACAAATTTTAGCTTTTACGTCATTAGAATGGATGTCATATCGTAAGATAGATATTGGAATTATCATAAATGCAGACTCTTTATAAATAATTTTACATTCTGAATAAGTGTGGGTTCGATTCCCATTAAGTTCTAGATAAACATTATTTATGGACTAGTTTACAAAGAGGATATTTATTTTACAACAATAGTATAGCTTTACTCAGTTTTCAACTAGATGGCGTTTTGTGAAATGTTCAACTAACTGCCTTGGCTCCGCACGGCTACTTATACATATAGGATTTCAAATAGGTAGGTACTATCCTAATAAAAGTGGATACATATACATCAAAGAAAAATCAAAGATATCCGTTCAGCAGTTCTTAAGTGTCCTTCATCTTCATAGTTTTGCAATATTTTGGTGCCATAAAGAACGGAAGTGGTGACTTTCCAACAGTTGCCTGATCTTATAAATTGCGTAAACTAGGACCCATAAATGACAATAAAAACTATTTCTACATTACAAAAGCTAACTACATTATAACTAAGTGTACCAGTAAATCTATCATCATTAGATAGAGTACTGCTATAAATACACGTGCCTCCATTAGCAATTAAGTAATGTAAACCATATTGCCAGGGTGAAAAATTGGACGTGACAACCTTGCCACTTAATTAAATTAAATAATCGCATGGTAAACAGACACAAATATATATTTCTAATTACCTTGACATTGCTTCACACCTCGACGGGAACATGCTATTATATTTTAATGATAAGATCATTCTCTTCGATAACTAATCTTTGTGATTTTGCTGATTATAACTAACTTGCTGTGCTCCGCTCTATCAAACACCTAAAGAATTTTTCAAATCGGACCAGTAGTTCCCGAGATTAGCGCGTTCAAACAAACAAACTCTTCAGCTTTATAATATTAGTATAGATTTTTCATCGATAGCCAGTGAAAAACTATTGAAGGACTATAAATTAACGAAAATCAAAAGAGTATAGTGAAAATAAAAGTTTAAAGCATAATGCAGAAGATTAGATAAACTTTGTATGAATTGTCAAGAATGAATATGTACTACAGACTTTTTGAACTAAATAACACAATAATTTAAATTCTCTATCCAATAACAATAAAAAATTAAGAAGATTAATCAAAATTCCAGTTTCTATCTATCTACATTACTACACAGGAGTAGGGAAATGCTGTTCCAAAGCCATGCCTCGTTATTCGTAGAACCTGTAAAACTTTTTTTTAGGAATACAATAAAACGAATTACATATTGTTAAAAACAGTTTATTCATACAAACGGATACTGTTAGTATTTTACACGGATGTATTTTTTTTTGTTTATTTTTCATATTTAACAGTCTTTTTGCGATACAACTATCGAATATTGTGACGTAACGATAGCGATTTATAAAATAGGAATGTAATGTTAACTTAAAAAATAATATAATGAATACTACCACTAATTATTAACATATAAACATTTTTTACCTATATATAGTATATATTAAATTATGAATAACGTATTTTGGACTTGCATAAGGAAGGTTCGGTTAGTAAACTAGGTAGGGACACTAAAATAATGAAGAAACTAGCTGGATAATAACCTAATAAATAAATCTTAAAATGGTTCTATGTACTCATAAAAACGCTTTGAATGAAACCAATTGATTTTGTAATAATAGTTCCTAGACTGTAGTGGCTGTTTTTCACACTTTAAATCGTAAGAACACCACTTTATTTTTATCAAAGGGTGCATAATAAATTAGGCTATATTGTTGCCCTATACCGTGCCCTGAGTTAAAATCACTTCAACACTTAAATTATTCACACTGAAAGAACTATTGACGGTAACAAACAGAATGTTTTCTGAAAGTATTTGACCTATATTTTAGAAAATGAGTACGGTCATGGGCATATATGCACGCTTTTTTTAAGGAAGTATGGATAAAGTGGCATTATATTTCTTAAATTTTAGACACTATATATACTGTTTTATTGAAGCTAGTAAACGATTTTTTAAATAAACGATGGTAACACAGATAGTGAATTAATGTCTAAATTAATACAAAATATACCTATTTGCAATTTGTTTTGTTCAAGTATCTTATGCAAGCCCATAAAATACGTTTATTATGTAAAATTACCATTTCTCACTCAGTGACCATAAGTATTCCTGAAATATCAATAAAGGGAGAGACAAAATCACACGAAACAAAAAATTGATATACATATTGTGATCGTCATTTGATTGATAAAACTCTGTTTACTTTATATTTCTTTACATTATATTCATCACGATATATCAAACAGACATAACTAGAAAAAAAATCTTTAAAAAATGTCTCTCTCTGTATTTCTTTCCCTTTTTTCCATATCAGTTATTCCATGCATTCTTAAATACTTTTTTACAACAAAAAAAAATGATTTTTTGGTATTCTATGGTATACAAAAAATGTATCTCAACACAATTGTATTACTTATTTAATGACATCGCTAAAGAATATGGCCGATTGCCTAGAAATAAAAAATATTACCTCTCTATTACAAAGCTAACTATGCTATTCAGAAAGCTCATGATTTACATTATGTTTAACATTTCATTTATAATTTCCATAACACGTTGCATACTTTTTTATTAATTTTTTGGCAGTCGAAAAAGTATTGAGCTGTTAACTGAATTCAACCAATCATACAACTTATTTTATCCTGTAAAATTATTTACATGTGTAACGAAAAAAGTATTAATTAGCTTATGATATAATTACAAAAATTACGTTACTTTCAATTACAAAATCTCCTTTCTTACTATTCACAACAGCACAAATACAAAAAATCTTGATTATAAATATATAAAAAGTGCATAAAATGTTCCAAAAATGTGTCAACAATCTATTTTTCTACGTATGTATGTTTCCCTTTTTGCAAACGCGAAATTAAAACAAATAGCTATTATTTATATTTATAGCAACACCGACTACTTCAAAAATGGAACGCAAAAATATTTGACAATATTGTTGATAATCTGGTGTTACTATCAATAAAAATAGATTCTTATATTATTCTAATTTAAGCTCAATGAAATGGCATACTCTAATTTTCCGTAATACCCTACTATGCCTACCCTAAAGCATAATGATTAACATTTAAATGAAAATAGGACCATACCGATTTTATTTTGACTAAATTAAATTATTTGGTCAATTGTGAAAAAAATGGTATGTAAATAGGACTTTTACCACAGGTTTTTTCTTTATCATTATTCATATTTACAACATTTCCTCCAACAACAATTAATCTGCTTTAGTAACATTCATTCTAATAGCATAATAAATTGTAAAATAATGTAAACACACATTTGTTATCTTTTTCCCGCCAAAACTTATCTCTTGTTTAGGGAAATGACAGAAAGGAGGTCAGCTGTCAATAAAAAAAATAAAGCACGTGTTGTGACCACAAACACGATATCGCATTTTTTAAAGTCAAGGTAACTGGGAATACGATAAGCGTGTCCTTGAATTGCTAAGGTCACGCGATACTGTAATACTACTTACTTCCAATCATCATGTCACATTACTTTTTTCAAATTCCCAAACTTGGTTTATAGGTCAATACATTAAATCTCATTATGGAACGAGGTCATCTTACTACATTATTTAAGACTTTTCTAACGTCCTATTTGGTTCTATTGTTAACTTTAAATCGATCTTTATTACGAGCGGGTCCTAACAATCAATAAAACACTTCCAAACTAATTAGGAACATTTTAATACAAAACAATCGTTACAAATTATCAATCTAACAACATCATTCACTATAACTATAGAATAACATTAAAAAGCATTGCAGTCTGTCGCATCACCAACGTATATTATATATATTATGTGCTAAACTAACTAATTAACTGCTATATCTCATCTGATTCCGATCTAATGGAGTCGTAATTGGACGTTTTGCTTCTTAGCATTCTAAGGAACGAGCCGACGGCGAAAATCGTCCGTCTGTGTCTATGGAAGATACCCTGATATAAAGCCTCGCGCAGCGCCTTCCTGTCGTCCGACATGGAGGGCTGCGTGCTCAGCGTGATGTCCGAGTGCGCCACGATCGACTTCTGGTGGCGAAGACTACTGTGTTTCTTCTCCAAAGACTTCTGATTTGGCAAACTCATTGTTGACTCGATCGACGAGTTCTTAGTCTTTCGCAAGTTCAATATTTTCTTGCCCGACGATTGAGAATCTGACGCCGACCTCACGGGCGCCAGCTTCGATCGATGCAGAGGATTATTGGAACTCTCCGGGTGAACTATAATGTCGACAGATTTCTGGCTTATCGCGCTCGAGCGGGTTAAGGTCCTCTGTGAGCTAGATGCCTCTATTTTCGGCACCCTTTCCTCCGTCGGTCTCGGTTGCTCCGGTTCTAACGCGATCATCGTCATTAATGAACGAGCGACCACAGCACAAATCACCTATTAATTTGTAGAATTGATCCTTAATGAAGGTCACATCATTGGCGGGCGGGATTCATCAGAGTTTTCAATTGCGGGCACGGCCAGATGGATGACGACGTCTGTATTGTTAGGTATGTCGGCTCGCGAACGACCTTCACAACAATTACTAAACGTTATTGTTGGCACATTGGTATCGCAATCAATCTGAACCGTATTTAGGTTTTGAGCCAGACAATCGACGCTCGAGCCGATGTTGTCTCTAGAATTTTCTCGATCATCGGAGTTCGAGTTCATAATCGGATCGAGCCATTCCTTCTCGTCGCAGGTTTCGTTTGTTTCTGTTGCTGGCGATGGGCCTAAATCTTCTCTGTGAGTTGGAGACACGCCGTCTCCGTTTACGTGAAGACCAAATAGCTCAGCTAAATTAACATTAAAATTACTACGAGTCGTTGCTTGTTCACCTTCACTTGTCCGAACTTCTTCTGCGATAATTCGGTCAGTTATACTTTCGATTTCCTTTTGTAACGCTGGATCGTCTTCATAAAATTCGGACAAATCCTGAAGATTTTCGTACCAATTGTTTTCTAATAAGCTCACGGATGGATTTTTATGGTCGTTGACATTATCTTGGCGGTATTTGTCTATAAGAGGCTGCAGAGATTCTTCGTGCTGCCGAAAGAGATAGTGATAAGCTTGACTTACAGCTCGGAGCGAATAAGAGGAGCGAGGTCGCGACGGAAGCAGAGACGTAGGGGTGTGTGTAGCGACGTGTTTGTGCCACACGTGACCGTGAGCGCGCTCCCACAGTATTGCATTAGAATTAAGAATCCTTTCAAAGTCGGACACTTGCTCGGCTTCACTGATCTGCAGTAGTAACTTATTCTCCGTCTCTTTTCCGCCGACCGTCTGACACAGCCTCTTGACGTCGGTGACCTGTTTGGAATTAAAAGATCTATTATCAGAACGTATGTTGCATGTATTTTGGCGTTTGGAGGTCGAATGGGTCGTTCTAGGTTCATCAGCGTAAGTCATAGGTATCGATAGATTTTGAATGGCGACAGAGCAAGGTATTTTTTCGACGACTTTTCTCTTTTGTTGCCTGACAAAAACATTGTTCGGTTTAGCTTGTCGTTTGGTATTTTTAATCGGTTTATGTATGAATTGTTTTTCAGAGTATCGTATATGTTTAGAATCGGCGCTCCGAACGTTACGCTCATACCGGGAACGGGGGCGCTCCGCTAGGCACACGCTCTTGGCCCTGAGGGGGGCCTCGAAGCGAGGGGCTCTAGGGATATCCGCCAGTTTGAAACCGATAATATATGGAAAGAACCGCGAGCGAGCGCCGGCAGCGGCCCCGTGTGACTGCCTCTAAATCATGCACCGCTTCGTACGAAAAGTATGGAGTGAACGTAAAAAGTAATTTATCGTGTAGCGTGTTGCGGTCGATCGATTGTCTCAGACAATATCGCTTGACTAAATAAAGATGAGCATAAAATCCGCCGATGCACGGTCTTTACTTACGAGTTTATGGCAGAGACTGTCGGCAAACAACTCCACGACTTTTATTTACATTGCGTATTTACGTTATGTATCAAGAATGCATTGTCAGATATATTATCTGTGTAAATAAGGTTTTATATATTACGATAAATTAATTTTACCTATATTATTTCTGGACTAGGTATATTGTTGAAATAGAAATTTAACAAAGTAATAATAGTATTTTTAACTTTATTTTTAGTTTAATGTTTGTATTGTGTTATAATTAAAATAAGGTATTAAACCGATCGATACTTAAATATACTAAAATTGCATACAGATATAGACTACATGTTGGAGATTCAATTTCGCTTGAATGGCTAAGAATATAATGATATAAGAATGATACGTAGATAATATTTAAATCACATTCATTAACAGAACAATAAAACTGTCAACCGGAATACAAAAGTGATTAAATTAATCTAATTAACCGACGCGACATGCGTTTATAAATAAATAAGTTATACAACGGATCCCAAAAGCCTATTGAAACCCTTTAGAAGATTTTATAGATAAAATCTAAGCTAATACATGATTATATTTAAGTAATTAAAATCAAGCTACTGCTACTGATAGAAATATATCTTTGCTTGCTTACTTTGGTGAAAAAGTAGCCGGGCCTATTATTATGCTGGTTGTGTACTTTTATTTCTAACTAGCTGTTCCCCGCGGTTTCACCCGCATTGCTCCGTTTCTATTGGTCTTAGCGAGATGAATATATGACGTGCATATATAGCCTTCCTCAATAAATGGGTTATCTAAAAACGAAAGAATTTTTCAAATCGGACCGTTAGTTCCTGAGATTCGCGCGTTCAAACAAACTCTTCAGCTTTATAATATTAGTAATTATAGAGATTTTGATTTATGGTGACGTGAATTATGGCGGTAAATGCTTGATTTTTTTTTGTGTGCTAAGCTGAAAAATAGGCCAATTCAGTATGGTAACATTTACTTTCGTTAGATCTTTGAATGGAATAAAAAAAAGAATTTAATGCCAAGAAAGATAAAATTACCCAGTACATACAGGGTAATTCACAACTTCAAGGGCCCGTAAAAAAATAAAAGCACATAAAAAAAAATCCGCTTGGCTTTTTAAAAACTTACTATATCTATAGCTACCGTGAAATATTCATTTTATTATTCATAAGGCTTCAATAGAAAAATTGAAATCTAAAAGTGGTAAGTGCAAAATTTTAATGCAAACAAAATAAAACCAATTTTAATGCAAACAAGGTGTTTAATTACAATAAATTTTCAAAATGGCCCCCCTGTTGCTCACTGCAAGTGCGACATCACCGGAAAAAGTTGTCTTTTAAACGTCTGAATGCCCTTTTATTATTTTAATGGTTTCTTCTGCTACTCTCAATTTCCGGGTTAATTCGTCCAAATTGCGGCATTCTCTCGAGTAGACGAGGTCTTTGTAGTATCTCCATACAAAAAAATGCCGGCGTAGGCAGGTTTCATACATCAACACTTCAACTTTAAATGAATCCATCACGAATTTTATAGCCGTCCAGAAAACCGATTATTATCGAGATATCCAGAAAAGGATTTCTGGTATAACCGACTTAGAGACACTTGCAGCAAAATATCATTCGGATTGTTATAATTTGCTGAAAAATTCAATTCACCTCAGTAATGTTGAAAATAAAATTAATCTAAAAAAATGGTAGATGCGGCAATGGAGCAAATATACAAGTACCTACATAGAAGAGAATGATGATTGTCAATTTACCATGCAAGAGTTGAAAAACGTCATCACTACAGAGCATATCCCGGTAGAAAAAACTATTAAAAAACGACTATAGTCCTTTTCACCTATGATGATTCCTGTGACACTTCATCGTGTTCCGAATTACGTATTTTATGTTTAAAACGCCAAAATAATTTTAGTGCATAATATTTTTATTTTATGGCGGCATTATTACCAAAAATATAAAAATGAAACATCTTAAGCTTATAAATCAAAAACAGTATTGTTTAGTTTAATATAATATAAAATAACACAAAAATATAATACCTACTGATTTCATTTCCATATAAAATATTATCGATTATCGGAAACAATTGATATGATTTCAGTAAAGACATCTCTACACGTGTCAAAAATCGATGTGTCACAGAAATCATCTTAGGTGGAAAGGACTATAGTATAGATTGTTTTGTAAACTTTTATAAGTTTTACTTATTTTATCGCTACGCTACCTACTTGTCTCGACATAGAAACGCAAAGGGATTCCCCAAAATAATTAATATTGTTTTCTCTTCTTATTCGCTTTTGTCAGTATTCAATTAGAACTTAGTAGTAAAATCTCATGTTTTTTGCGAGCTCAATTTTATTAACAATTACGTATTTCAAATTGTGCAATTAATTAAAAATCACTCAATCAATAGGTATATTGCACATTACAAACCCTATTTTGACTATAGCAAATTAGAATGTTAGTTACGACTCTATTTTGACTCTATATCATAACCACAGATCATAACTATTGACTGACCGGTTAGCTTAGTTGGTAGTGACCCTGCCTTCCAAGTCAGAGGTCGTGGGTTCGATTCCCACCCAGGGCAAATATTTGTGTGATGAACATCGATGTTTGCTCTGTGTCTGGGTGTTATCTATATAAGTATTTATTTCATATTATATATGTATGTTTATCAGCCATCTGGTAACTTCACCACTGGTAACACAAGCGAAAAGCTTAGTATGGGATCAGATCGTGCCGTGTGTGAAAATTGTCCTGAAAAATATTTATTTATTATCCTAAAACCAGACCAACCAGATTAGTTTGAGGATATAATGAATATTATATTATTATGTTATCTGTGTGGGGCTTTTTGACATCTGGGACGCATTTCCCGCTAACACGAGGGTCTCTCCATCAATCTAGGTTACTGCAGTCTGTCAGACTCAGCTGGCGTGCCGCCAGATAATAAATTAAAACTTGTTCATGATTCGATAGTGATTTGATAGTGATTAGCTATGAACTGTTCCACATTTTGTATGGCTAATTAGATGTTTACTGATTTTCTTGAGACTAATTATGCAAATGTATGGGTCTTGATTAATATTTATGTAGAACGAATGTATGGAAACGCATATAATGGTATTTTATATCACATGCCTCATTCTAGTAAAAAATATTATATCTAAAATAACAATATTAATAAAAATTATCAAATACCGCTAATATTAAAAGGCTTTTTACGATTTACCTATTAGCCACTTTGTTTAAAGAAAGTACAGAAATAACCGTGGAAATAACGAAGTCAAATAGATGTAACATTACTTGACAAAAAGAACAAAGAAAATTCATGACGTTTGCAGTACTCCTGTTTTCAGTAAAATTCATATTGCGGTACCCACAGGCAACTTCATGTATTAAAAATAAATATGGAATATGACATAGTGTAAAACTCCTAGCTCGTATAAAGTATAAACCACACCCTCGTAGATGATCGACAAATTGTTAACACAATATCATATTATGACGATGAGTAATGGAGGTAAATCACTAGCTCATCGTCTCCTTGTGCTGAAATTGATATGTGACTATATAGAAGATCAGCTTGCTACAGGTTCCATGAAAATAAGTGATCTATAATACATTATTTCATGTAATTCTAACATTTCGCTCTACAAGAGCTTTAAAATTATTAAAATTCAGATAACTATACCTTTGTCATTAACATAAAACCAAAATAATATTCAAAGTAATATAAAAATTTACACAATTATGATTCTACTACAGTCTACAGAGGTATATGTATAAAAAGACTCAAAACGCGCGTTCTTATTTAAGTAGAAAGAAAGCCTAGATCATTAAAATTTTCCTAATTTCAAGATAATACTGTTACTGTAAATTTGGTTTTACTGATCATTATGAAATCATCTATGCTAACACCAAGAGAATTCAAGGACATTCGAGAAAAAGTCCTTTAACAAACAGAGGTGACGAAAGTTCCTCATCCATGACGCAGAGCATTGTGCAATTAAGTACTTAAGAAGATTACTGATAAAGCATATATGCCTAACGTCTATTCTAAGCCATATTGACGCAAGTACCAATGATAATTAATAATTGCCGTTTGCTTTGCTCTTACATAGTAGCCTGTTTGTATCTATAGGAATAATCTTACTGCTTGGTAAATATTTACTTCGATTACGCCACGGTTGGCGTTTGCAATATTAGGTTATTTTCAATCTTTATCTTCTATTGGATATTGAATATAAGTATGTACTAAAGAGTATTTTCAGGATGCATTGGATGATACCCACCCACTTGCATAAGCTATCGCGGGATTAACTGAGGAAGATAGAGCTCTACATGGAAGGATTGTAATGATAAAGTAAGCTTGATTTTTTTATTTTGACCAAAAAAATTGACTCCTTGATACAATTCATTGTGCTGAAATAACTCTTTGTTATGATCCTGATTGATACATAATTTCCTAAGATTTTTTAATAGAATTGGGCATTCTTAATAGGTACCTAGTTTGATGCAAAAATCGAAAAACTTTAAATTGTAATCAAGCTCTCCTCTGAAGTTCTGTATCTCTCCTCTTCTTCCTCTTTCACGTTTTCAAATTCGAAATACCCTTTTGCACAATTTAAACAACATATTCTAACAGTACATAAATAATAAGTAAAATATTATAAATATAACACGAAATTACGTGCATTTTCTTGCAAAACACAGCTCTCAAACTCGCGTAGTAGATTCCTTCTTAAATATAGATTATTTTGATTGCCGTAACCTTGAAATATCAAACGCACATTTGAAAGCGAAATTATATGTTAGTGCTGGAAGTTAATACCTATCTAATATTATCATTCACTACCAATCTTTGTATACTTAGCGAATTTGATTGCTAACCAACGAGGTTATCAAATCAGGATACGTAGCTCTAAAGATTTATGTTAAGAGGAATGGAGCATTAAGGTATGCCCAAAATGCTCCATAGATATTCATTATTCACCATCTAGGAATGCCCAGAAAGGTCGATATGAAAAATGATGTGCCTTAAAGGTGTATGGAATGATGGAAGAATATAATAGAGAAGAACATATTGTGCTGACCCCACTTAGAGGGTTAAAGCTTTTTATCCGGGATATATATAAAAAATTGCACCTATTAACCACCACCTAGCATAATATTTTGAACTAGCTGTGCTCCGCGGTTTTACCCGCATTGCTCCACTCCTATTGGTCTTAGCGTGATGATTTAATATAGCCTTTAGCCTTCTTATAGATAGACTATCTAACACTGAAATAATTTTTCAAATCGGTCCCGTGATTCCTGAGATTAGCGCGTTCAAGCAAACAAATAAACTCTCAGCTTTATTATATTAGTGTAGATGATCAAAACAAACATGTGTACGGAAATCCTGTAAGTCATAGCAATGTTTACATACATTTTTCATTAGGTTGATGACTTCCAAATAAACTGTTTCAACCCAGAGGTAAAAGCAGTGCAAATATGCAGTGAAATAAGAACCCTTGGGTCAACCTTTGCGCTGTGAGCGGTGGAAATTATAAATTTATGTAATTCCAAGGTATTTATTTTAATTTCTGGCAAAGAGAAATTTTTATCTACAATGTAGTTACTATGTAGTACGTATTTAATAGAAGCAATTAATAAAAGCAATTACTATTGTATTAGTATGACTGTCTATCCGTCCCAAAGGGACAAGTAACGGATTAAATAATGTTCAATATTAATAAAAAAACATATTATAAAAAATCGATCGTATATAATTGTGTACAATCATATAATTCATACTATACTTTACTAATGTAGCGAATAAAATAGTACATACAGTCAAATACTGTGTTTTCGTAGTAATTCCACGAATTAACCTTATCAACAAGCGAAGAAGATAGAATTGTAGAAATTCTAATGAAATCTAAGAATACAGAAAAAGATAAAATTGTGTTCGCATAATGTATGACTTTATTTACATTTGGGTGTTCCGAAAACTAGCTATGTTTGACTTTTTATTTAATTCCTACAATTTGCGTAATCCGGATTTATGGAGAAAATTTTCAAGAGATATAATAATAATAATGTAAAATAATAAAAACAAAAAATGAGTTCAATTTAGTTCCTAAGCAATTTTGTGATGAATGACATAACTTTATTTCAATTATTATTAGAAGATAAAATAGACAGTCTTATTGATAAAGAGCAATTTATTCTAGGTATAGCTAACATGCCCAAGTACTAACATACCCTAGGTACCCAACAATACTCAAGCAAGCATGCAAAAGTATGAGTCATAAAATGAAATGTATTTTAAGTAAAAACATATAGTAGGTACACACTTTCTGGCAAGAAAAATAGTGTAAACTGTATATTCTCTACTACCTACTATAATAACTTCTTCTAGAGCTTTCTTCAAATAGTTCTGAACAGTTTTTGATGGCCTTCCGCTAAGAAGCTGACAAAAACTACTGTTTTGACTTTTGGTCTTTACAACTTTGTGGGATTCTTAGCACATGGCGTAATCCTGACTTGAATATAAGTAACTTAAGTAAAGGAAAACCTCATTTTCTCTGGGCATTCGAAGCACGTGCCTAGAAATGTACTATCGATGTTCAACTTATGTTAGATCAAAACCTAAGTAATAAACTGAAGATAATATTTTATCATGGTTGAACGGAAACTTTTTTCCTAATAAATCTATAATTATTAATCTGAAAAGTGGAATAAGTTTTTTTGGCTAACAAGAAGGTATCTTCTATTAATTAACTTACTTTTTTTTTTTTTTTTTATGTAATAGGATAGCAAACGAGCAGACGCGTCGCCTGGTGTTAAGCGAAACGCGCCGCCCATAAGCATCCACTCCACTGGGAAGAGGATGTGTTGCTGTCCTCAGAAAGGAAAGAGAGGGATATCACGGGAATTTATTTACATTACTGCCGGTTTTTCAGGTACTTAAAGGCACTCTTTTTGAAAGTATCCATGTTGTAAGAACTCGGGAATACCGCCGTTGGTAGGTCGTTCCAGAGCTTCACAGTTCGCGGGAGAAAGTTTCGCGTAAAACGCACTGTGGAACTCCGCCAGCAATCGAGGTGGTGAGGGTGGAACTTATTTTTCTGGCGGGAGGTGCGGTAGTGGAATTGAGCGGGTGGGATTAGACTGAAGAGTTCCTCAGAACACTCCCCATAATAAATTCTATAGAAAACACAGAGCGATGCTTAATCTCTTCTGAGCGAGAGCGGATCAAGCTTGTCGGAGATTTTAGGGTTGTCAATTATTCGAGATGCCCGACGTTCAATACGGTCTAGAGGAAGAAGTTGGTATTGTGGGGCGCCAGCAAACAGATGGGAGCAGTATTCCAGGTGTGGACGAACCTGTGCCTTGTACAAAAGGACTTATTCGTATGATTACACGATACGATATACATAATAATAGATCGAAAGTGCTTATATTCACATTAAAATATTAAGACTTCCAAACAATACATAAGTTAGTTAAAAAATGTGACTTGCCCGTTTCGTTACTTCAAGAACTAATAAATAAACAGATAAATATATTAAATTACACCCATCTGAAGTTCGTAAAACGGCTAAAACACGTAATTTAAGTAATGTATGGAGTTTGTAAAGTTAGGGCTTGTAGAGTTCATACGTGTAGACGCTTGGCTCTACATTAGATCTCTTAACTTTTTCAGAGTGCAAGATTTTACATGGAAATGTTTTGGTGGGATGTTATTTTCCACGGATTTCTCAGGATCTATTATTCGGTATGTGACCTTTTTTATCTGGTCAAATAATGCTCAATTTTAAGAAACAGACCGTGTCATTAAAACTGCTTCAACGGTTTATGGGATATGGACCTAAACGCTCTATGAATACAGTTGTTTTTTGTCCGATGATAGTCGTCTTCATCAATTTGTCTTTATTAAAAGGTCAACACGCACAAATTACGAACAAGCCAAATCACGCGACAGTGCTTGGGTTGAATTAGATTTTTTTACAATTATGATACCAAATATCCCACAATAGATCTATTTCATAGAAGCTATACTACAGATACTTAATATAATAGTAAATTATATGTACTTTACTAAGAAACCAAAAAAAAAATGTTACATCTAGGTTTGGAATTTTACAAAGCATTCTTTATATAAAAAGAATGAACACATATGTGTTATCAACGTTACGTTAAGAAAAGAATAGAAAGTTCTACAATTTAGGTGAAAAAGTTCACGAAAGCACCACATTTGCTAGTAAAATTAGCAGGAATATAACCATGTCAACAAAAAGATGTACAAAAGTTTATTTTAAAATTCCAATTGCACATAGCTACCGTACAGAAATATACAAGCAGTGCAAGATTTACATTTTATATAATATATGTAGAATACGAATCAAAGGAAGAAAATAAACACGTGCAAGCTGGATTCAATGGAAGGCCAACGATGACAACTTTTACCAATGTAAACAAAATGCTAATTTGTCCATCTGTGTTTGATAAACAATACTTCCGAAGTCTGACTTCATTTCTTGAATTTTCATATTTTTTGTGGATTTTCTAAGTATTAATGATTAATTCATAATTATTAAGTAGGTATAGAATTTTTCTTGTTTTTGATTAGAGTAAACAAGAAAAAAGACCAATAATGCGTTGGATTTGAAAAAAAAATGTCTTTTTACTTAAATGTAAAAAAATGGGATGAGCAAAATAACTAGAAAAGTATAATCAATTTTAGTTTTTCCTTTTATAAGGGTTTTGGGCCCAAAAGTTTCGTGAATCCATGATCTAACGTATCCTTGCTCTAGCCTCTAGGGGTGGTATAAAATTGCGAAAACAGTTCATTCTGTACAATAAGGACCTATGCAGTTGGCTAGGATCTAGGGAAAGCTTATATTAATACTGAAATTCAGGACTATTAATTTGGTTGTTTGTTTTGAGCTTTCTCTTATATAGGTATCTCTCATGGGTGTCACCAGAGTCCAGAAGGAAGATACCCGGTACTTTGGAAGGCTAGGAGACACAGGTCCCCGACTTACACGCGGAGAACGCCCTTTAGAGAACTTTAATGTGTTGTAGGACACCACTATTATTTCTATCAGTATCATGATAATATGTTGCTTTGAAAATAGCTTTATATATAAACTTGGACTAACAAAGAGATAAAATAATATTCCTCGAAGACCTTGAAAGCACTATCAAGAGCGGAAGTATGGTATGAGTTGCGCCGGCGCCGGTTCCGAAATTATATATCAATAAAACATTTTTAGATTTTGGCGCGTGACGGCCATATCCGCATTCTTTTATCTTCTTTTTATTTAATACTAGCTGCGCTTCGCGGTTTCACCCGCATTGCTTCGCTCTTGTTGGTCCTAGCGTAATGATATATAGCCTAGCCTTCCTCGATAAATGGGCTATCCAACACCGAAAGAATTTTTCAAATCGGACCAGTAGTTCTTGAGATGAGCGCGTTCAAACAAACAAACTCTTCAGCTTTATAATATTAGTATAGTATAGATTGCGCGGGAATTTATTGATATGATATTTTTTTGGTTTTATGACGTTATTTGTCTGAACTGGAAATATACTGGAAATATGTTGTGAATTTGTCATTTGTTTTGATTATTATCTATTTATGTTCTGTTTACTGTGTTATCTACGCTATACTAATGTAATACTAAAACTCATTTAATAAAGAGTTTTGTGGAAAAACGAAACAAGTAGAAAAAAGTCTCCTGACGACTGAGAGGCTAGAATGAGCACAATAAAGGGAGTTTTCCATTTTATGAATATTTCTAAGCAGTAAAAAGAAGCCTTACGTCTCTATGTGTACTTCTAATTATTATTTGCCCCTTTAATTTCCTTGCTTAGTTTTCACGGTATACGAATTGAATTCATACTTTTACAATATGTTTAAAAATCAAGTTGCTAATTTCACTCAAGGCCAAGAAATACTGTAAACAAGAATGTGTTTTTGAGAGTGTGATTTTTTTTATTTTTTTTAGTTCGATATCTATAAAATAAAAATGAACAGCAAAATGTGTTGGTAAGCGCCTCGAGAACAGCTCAACCGATTCCGTTAATTCTTTTTAGTAGTGAAGTACGAGGATGCTTCTCATGGAGAGAAAACGTTAACATGTACCACGGCATGTTAACGTTTTCTCTCCATGAGAAGCATCCTCCATGAGAAGCATGCCGAGGCAGACCGCTAGTTTAATATATAAATTTATAGTTTAGAACCGCATTCACAACACAATAGAAAGGAAACATGAAAAAAACTTTTCATAATATAACAATATGAATAATTTTACATAACAACGTTCGCGTTACTTCGCATCCATTACATAAATCACCAAAGGACAGATAAATGTAAACAGTATTAACACAATGTAAGAAGCCTTTTAATTAAACGACTATTAAAGTTAAAAGCATACTTAATAGATTTTTCCACGACATGTTAAGTATAGATAATTAAACAAGGACTAGTAAAGAATATTAGAGTTATATAAAACTATTTATTATTCAATTATACTTACTTTAACTTTTTACGAATAAGTTTAGTACAAAATTTTCACATCGATTTTTTTTGTTACCAGGGCCCTAATATCTACAATAAATTAAACGAAATTCTCTCAATTTTTTCACTAACAACTGACAAGTGTAAACGTGTGATAAAGGAATGGATTCAAAAATTGGATTATGCTGCTACCGAAAACTTGCTTTAAATTGTGATGTTATTAAATATGAAATTAAAATTAATATTACTATTAATAATATAATAATAAATTATTTATGACAGTAGGTAAAATGATAAAATTGCTTTCAGTGTAAATTATTTATTTAAAATATAACTAAACAAATGGATGAATTGGAAAATATGTATGACACACAAACATAAACGCGCGCACACACACACACACACAACACACACAACACAACACACACACACACACACACACACACACACACCACACACACACATATGTAGGTTTATTTTTAAATCTTTTAAAATTTTAAATAACAATAAACTTATGTCGTTCTCACTACCTAACCACAAACTTTTGAATTATGTGAAACATATTTTTGTAAATTGTATTTTGTTTCCGAGGGCGGGGACCTGGTGATCTGTGATACCGGTTAAAACCCATTTCAGACACCAGCTCCTCCAACTCCAGCTAATTGTTTGATAATTTTGTATGCATGTAGATTAATTTATGTGATTGGGAATTGTGAGGAGAAATAAATAAATGATTTGATTTGAATGATTTAAAAAAAATCGACCCCATACTAATATTTTAAAGCTGAAGAGTTTGTTTACTTGAACGCGCTAATCTCAGGAACCACGGGTCCGATTTGAAAAAATATTTCAGTGTTAGATAGCTTATTTATTGAGGAAGGCTGGCTCTATAATAGCATCACGCTAAGACTAATAAGACGGGAGCAATGCGGGTAAAACCGCAGGGCATAGCTTGTGTATTATATAATGATACTGGTATAGTATTATAATATTAACTGTGATAATGATTAGGTACCAGCTAAATCGAGTAAAACAATATTAAAATCTTTGTAATGATATTATGTTCCCACATCGACAATAAGAATTATTTTTTCATAGACTAACTCTATTTTTATTTAAATTTCCCTATTTAAGGTCATACAAATAAAAACATATATTTTAACATTAAATAAACTAAAACGAACTTGTTTTGAACGCTTGGGCGATTTTATCTGTGCCCAATCATTATCCATTAAAATGTCATCAGCTTTGACATTCTTATCATCGTAAATAAATAATTAATATGAAAAACAATTGACATGTTTTGTATGATATTATTTAGATTTTAATGGTGGTTTTACTAATCTATATACCTACTTCAAAACATCTGAACATCAGTACGTTAATATTAAATTTAAAATATAGTAGAGTCCAGAATATAGAGTCGCCATAAAAAAACTTTTTTTCTCCTTATTATTTTGCTTTATGCATCGGTAATGTTTATATTTTTAATCAGTAAATAAAACGTATTTATTACAACATCTCGCTCTGATTCACCTAGAAATTTATAGATTTTTTTTGTAAACAACAACAGATCCGACCATTCAACCTCCATGGTACGCCTTTTCGCTTATTCACGTTAATTTCGTTCACCATTCATTACTCGGCTAAAAGATTAACCCCCGCAAATAAAGAAAAATAAACACCTAATGATATTGCGTTCTGACGAAGCAACATACAACACAATAGGATAATAATCAATCACAGGTGAGAGGTGACCTACTTACCGACAATCGATGTCAGGCAATAAAAACACTTGTAAAGGCACTGTATTATTTTAATAAAAAACACTAATACGCTCCGAGATTGACTATATTAAATAGGGTATGGAAATCAATATGTCTGAAAGGACGAGCGGTATAACAAAATTGCGCTTAACGCGACGGCGTCCATTCAATACTGGAGAGAGACATGCGTATAAACGACGAGCGCGGGTGTTACGTGGAGCGCGGGAAAAGTGACGTTTTATGTTTTTTTTTTATCAATTGCAGGCATAGGTCTTGTCATTCAATCATTCAGGAGATTATGTATGACGATGGAATGGATCGAACCTTTTTATGTAAATGGGCTCTACATAAGATGTTTGTTACGTCATCGGGCTCATCTATCTAATCAATAGGTATCTCACCTGGTATACATATTATGTCATCCCGTGTTTTATTTAATGCAACATAAATATAGCGATAAAAATTACCTGATTTTTGTTTATAACATTGCGATTTTCAGCAAAAGCTTCAGCTTAACGTATAACGATATAATCGAAGACCCAAAAACCGACTTTCCTTTCAAAATAAACTCTTGAACATTTTTTTAAGTTTTCAGACCAAAAAATAAGTAGCAAATAGCGAGTAAACTTTTTACCGTATGCAATGCAGATATATCTATTTTGTCTTTTCGCCCGCTTTGTCAATATCGAACCGGGATAAAAATATCCTATTCTACCCAATCAGAATCCAATCCACTCGGAAACCCAAAAAACGATATAGTCTATTCATCTGAAGAAAGCTTCAATAATAAAACATTCGGAATAATAAATATTGTATAATTAATAATATTGAGAACTTTCTGCCGAAGATACTATAACAATGCGAAATTACCTCTGTATTTTACGTGTAATAGGAAGGTAATAGGTAATAAATAACTTTTCCACAAATCCTACTAATATTATAAATGCGAAAGTTTGTGAGGATGTGTGTGTGTGTTTGTTACTCTTTCACGCAAATACTACTGAACCAATTACAATGAAATTTAGCACACATATAGAGGGTAATTTGGATTAACACATAGGTTTTATCCCGGAAATCCCACGGGAACGGGAACTATGCGGGTTTTCCCTTGAAAACGCGGGCGAAGCCGCGGGCGGAAATCTAGTAATTTCATAAATGATTCAAACTCAAACTCAAACATTTATTTATTCAATTAGACTTCTTGGAGAAGCACTTTTGAAACGTCAATACATATTTTTACATTTACCACCGATTCGGAAAGCAGTATCTATGGAGAAGAACCGGCAAGAAACTCCATAGTTGCTCTTTTAAATCATATCAGTATTACAATTTAATTTTACAAAATATGTAACTGTATATTATCATAATATGCCAGAGAACTGTCCTGTGGTTTTTACGCGATAACCCTCCATGGGTTTTTATCTTCCATATATTCCTTAATGCTGTAATAGGCTCTCTGAACTAATACGTTTTTTACATAATTTTTAAATTTAGCACTACTAAACTCTTTGATACTATGAGGAATTCTGTTGTAAAAAAGTATACCTTGGCCCATAAATGAATTTTTAACTTTAGCTAGACGATAAAATGGCATTTCAATTTTATTTCTGTTCCTTGTGCCATAACAGTGTCTATCTCCTACTCTTGTGTGTAAGTCTGCGTTTTTGTGTACATATAAAATGTTATTAAATATATACTGTGATGGTACAGTGAGGATACCAGTATTCTTAAAGAGATCTCTTAGTGAGTCCCTAGCACGTAAATTATATATAGAGCGTATGGCTCTTTTCTGTAATATAAATATAGTTTCTATATCTGCAGCCCTGCCCCATAGCAGAATTCCATAGGACATAATGCTATGAAAGTAGCTAAAATAAACCAATCTAGCCGTGTCTTCATCGGTGAGATGCCTTATTCTTCGAACTGCATATGCAGCTGAACTAAGCTTAGCAGCGGTGGTGGCAACATGGGCCCCCCATTGTAGCTTCTCATCTAGTGTCAAACCAAGAAAAACAGTGGAATCCACAGGGTATAATACCTCCCCGTTTAAAATAATATCCCTTTTTACCTTTTTTACATTTGGAAGGATAAATTCTACACAATTTGTTTTTTTTGCATTTAATAATAAATTATTAGCATTGAACCAATTGGATATGCGTAAAAGAGCAGAGTTTACTTCGTCAACATTTGTGTCATGTCTATCCACATTAAATATTAATGAGGTATCATCTGCAAACAGTACTATTTCACACATATCCTGCAAATAATAAGGTAGGTCATTAATATACACTAAGAACAAAAACGGTCCTAAGATAGATCCCTGCGGAACACCTATGTTAATCGACGCACCGCGAGATTTCTCTCCATTGACAACAACGGTTTGTACCCTGTTCTGAAGATATGAAGCTATGAGGTCCTGAGCTAAACCTTTAATACCATAAAAATTTAGTTTCCGTAATAGAGTGGAATGTTCTACACAGTCAAAAGCCTTAGAAAGGTCGCAGAATATCCCTAAAGCATTCTTTGAATTTTCCCATGCTTTATATATATGTGACAAAAGAGCTATTCCCGCATCAGTGGTAGAGCGCCCCTTTGTGAAACCAAACTGTTTGGCGTGCAGTAAACCATTTGATACAAAATGACTACATAATTGGTTTAAAATTAATTTCTCGAAGACTTTGCTCAAAGTTGGTAAAATAGAAATTGGCCTATAGTTATTACAGTCTTCTTGGTCACCACTTTTAAATAAAGGAATAACTTTACTAAACTTTAATAAATCAGGGAATATACCACAGTCACAACATTGATTAAATATAAACGCTAAATGGTTGGCAATGTTTTCTATAATATTATTTACTAAATTTACAGACATTCCCCAGAGATCACATGTTTTTTTTAAGTTTAATGTTTTAAAAGTTTTAACAATTTCCTTTGCAGTCACATGTCGCAATTCAAATAATACATTACACTCAGCAACATGGTCCCTCAAGTAGGACTCAGCAAGCGCTGATGACGAATTTAATTTTTCGGTAATACTAGCAGGGACACTACTAAAAAAATCTTCAAAAGCAAGCGCAACATCAGCACTTTTGTCAATGACCCTACCAGCATTCACAAGTTTTATGGTACTATTTGATTGGTTTTTACCCATTTCACCATTAATAATTGCCCAAACCGTTTTAACTTTGTTATCAGAGTTGCGTATTTTATCTCTGACATACAAGCACTTGGCAGTGAAACAAACTTTTTTAAAAGTTTTTGAATAATTTCTAACATAACTAAGAAATGACAAGTCTTTGTTATATTGCTTCATGCCATATAACTCATATAAAACGTTCCTGCATCTGTGTATACTAGGTGTTGCCCATTGGCTAAATGGTAAATCCTTGGTAATACTTAATGATTTAACTTTAAAGATTTTTTCAAACTCATTATGAATTAAATTAAAAAGATTTGTAAACATTTCACAAGGATTATTATGGAAGGATTGATCATTCAGGCCAGGCAATTTATTATTAATATTATCTCTAAATTTATGAATGCCTTTTTTAGTTATAGGCCTAACATTAATTCTTTTAAATGTAGGTATGTAATCCCATTCAAAAACTACTTTCTGGCCACAGTGATCCGAAGTGAGTGTATTGAGAATACTTTTTTCTAAACAGTTGCAATCACAGTAAACATTATCAATACAAGTTGCAGAACTAGGTGTAATTCGTGTGGGTTCATCAAAAAGTTTGTGTAAATTAAATGATTGAAATAAATTAACTATTCGTGTTGCCGTTTGTGTGTGTGAAAGTAAATCAATATTAAAATCTCCGCATACTATAACCTTCTTTTCACTTCTGCTCAAACGCTTTAATATTTCTTCCATGACTGTCTCAAACATATTATAGTCACTGGAAGGAGGCCTATAAACGCAAACAATAATGTAACGCTCAAGTTCAACACAGGACAGTTCAATGGTGCGTTCTACAGAAAGACTAAGAAAGATTATATAATGAACAAACAATAAGTGATCGTACCATTGGTGTTAGTATTTGAATCCTTACAAGTAATATTAATAGCATTGATCGTGCTACAATAATAGGTGTTACATATATTAGGGTAAAGTACCTTTAGTCGTACCAGCGCTTAAGTCGTACCACGTCGATATCTGCGCACCCGTCATGAAAAGGTGACATCTAGCGGTGCAATATGGTTCTACTCAGTACCACGGGTAAACAGCAACACGCGGCGGCTTGCCGGAATTCGCGATCAAAAAATAATGAAGAAGTAAGTTTTTTGCACAGTTTTCACTAATATTTTTACGTCATTCATAAGCAATTTCACAAAAGATTGTGTTGAAACGAATATTTTTTTGATTCATGTCTGTTTTAATAGTGTTTTCTGGTTGATATGAGCTAGGTTAAACGGTAAACGGTTTCTAGGTTATGTTATTAATTTTGGTTTTTAACTTTGTACACCCCGTTGCCTAACTCGTACCTGCATAAATTTCCTAATTCGTACCGGTACGACTTAGGTGTTACAGAGATATTTTTTGCTAATTTCAATTTTTTCTTTTAGGTGATTAATATGGCAAAGAAAATTTATAACTCTTTGAAGACCTATATTAAATTTGAAAAAACATAAAGAAAGAAAAAGGAACACAAGTCAACTAATAAAAAAAGAAAGATAGACAGGAAATCTAAGATAATAAAGATAATAAACTAGACGCTAAAGAAAATTGGTTGTGCAAACTATGCAACGAAGATCGCAAAGAAAATATGACCCAATGTATTAAATGCAAAGGATGGGTACATGATTTATGTGCAGATCTCGAAATTAAAACTAAAAATTACATTTGTGATATATGCATTTAAAAAAATGATAGTTTTATTTCCTAAAGGTACTCATTATTACGAAATGAAACTAACGTTTTTTTATTATTATTATTATAAGTAAGACTGAAATTGATCTCGTAGCATATAAGTCTACGCAGTTTTTTAATTGTCCTTAGAATTCTAGTTGGAAAGATATATGTTTACTCTAAGTACGACTTAGGCCATGGGTGGTACGATTAAGGCTACCGGTTGCCTAAGTCGTACCGAAGGAAGGTTTTTGTAAAACCTATAAAAAACATTTTATTAAAAGATTTTTATATGTCTTATTAGTCTTTGTTGATTCGTTAGTAAATGAAGAATTTATATATGCAAAGATTTTTCTTTTATTTATATTACAATAGAAATTATAGCTATTTTCCTTGAACTGGTACGACTAAGGCGACCTTACCCTATTAGTGCGGATATTGGTAGACAAGGTTATTTCGGCTAGAGTAGTTGTATGAAGTAAACACCATAACCTAAAAATAAATACTAGACGTAACGATAGTAGATATCAGTAGCATCATAGATAGGTAATCTATCTCAGTTTCAAAATTTATCCTTTACAAATCAGCCGTTATTGAGTAAAAGAATTACAAATATAGGTACGTTCTCTGACACCAAATCTATGAGAGAGAATACTTAATGATGATCAACACAAAGTACCGATTTGATAATCCATACAAAGCTTTAGTAAGTAAGTACATTACATTCTTAAATCATGCGAATACTAGTTTCGTTTGCAAAACCGAACACCATGAAAGAAAACTACTTTAAACAAATATCGACCGGTCCTTTAAATATTCACGCTCTTGCTTTCAAATCGCTGTCTTCAGTAGAGGGAGTGAGGTGGTATTATTTAATGAAAACCAGAAAAAAAGGATTCCCGATTACTTTTCAATCCATCTTTTCCACTTTCTAACCATGTTTAGGACCCCATTGAAAAGTAATGAGCGTCAATGTTAGCATGAAGGATCTCTACGTGTTACCCAAGATACGTGGGTACCCATCCACCCTGGTAGTGATATCCCTGAGTCCACCCACTCTGTTGGTATCGGAAAATGTCTAACAATGTAGTACTTAACCGTAAACACATTTGCGAGATTCAGAAGCGTAGCTACATAAATTACATTTTTATAATTTTTAAGCTCTAGGAAGCTCTGTCAGTTTTTTTTTTCGGAAAGTAATTCGCGTCTGAAAAACGGGGAAGTTGACAATAAGTTAAATTTTCCAAAAAAATTTTTTTCGAAAACGTATTTCGCGTCTGAAAAACGGGATAGTTTAAGTAAAATTTCCTTAATTTTTTTTAGTTTTACGTGAACGAAGTCAGGATCAGTAGGTAGTATAACAACACTCAACTCAAAACACACTCAACTTTAAGTAGCCCTCTAAGCACGTAAGTCAATGTCCTTTCCATCCTTTTTCCATCAGTGTAAATAAAAGATTACGAGTTCACTTACCCTACAAAGGACAATATATTACCAGATGTGGTGCAGAATTATTTGCGATTTAAACCGGCCTCGAAAACGAAGGCTTTCTCTGATATCCTACTAATATTATAAATACGAAAGTTTGTGAAAATGGATGGATGGAAGTTTGTTACTCTTCACACAAATACTAATGATTCGATTACAATTATATTTTTTATGTAAGTAGCTGAAGACCCAGAATAAGATATAGCTACTTTTTATCCCGGAAATACCACAGGAAAGTTTTTCTTTGAAAACGCGGGCGAAGCCACGAGCGGAAATCTAGTATAAATATAATAAGTATACAGTCTGTCCTCACCACATATTATTATATTATTATCTAACATACAAAGTGGATATTTAATTTGTTAAATGATAAAAAATATATCACAGACAGCTTAGCAAACTGCAAGTTTAAAACGTCTTCGAAGTTTGACTTTAAAATGTAAGTCAGATCTAGTCGATACCAGACAGCCTGGGGCACGACGTAACCTAGATTGAGTTTTTAAAACATTTGCTATGCCAAAAGAACTAGGCTATTGCCCCCATTTATAATATTATCTATTTTATATTTAAAATTATACTACAACACAATTAATCTTGTTTATTATTATATTGTAATGCGAATAAAGTTTTCAGTTTCAGTCAGTTACTATATCCTTATTATCCTTATATACTTACAAGAAATATTCTTTGAAGATTAAAAAAAATCTTAATACAGATACTTAGGTATGTGATTTTTTGTAGAAAGTTAGTAGTTAATCTATGTAATGAATGCAATAATTTAAAAACTTTACGCATAATAAATAGAAAAGTAGGTACTAATTGTCGTAACATGAAAAATGATATCTACCTACCTACTGTTTGACGCAAAGCCAAGTAGCAAAGGGTTGGCTGGTTTAGATAGATATACCTACCTACTAAGATTTTTAAGACACTTCTTTAAGTGAATTCCCGTGTCCCCTTGTATTGGAGTATGGGGCAGATGCATTATGTATCTGTTTCACTGATCGAGACGAATTTTTATAGTAGATACCCACCTGGATCTGGTATTCCCCATTCTACGTTCACGCGTTAACAACTGTACCAAGGAGGTGATCGATGAATCTTCTATAGATATCTAAAGTCTAAACTAATATGTAATAGGCCTTCTAATTCACAATCAAGAGCGTTGGCCCAACAAACAGCGTCGAAGTGTACCGCCATTACGACGATTACGAATAAACATTTAGGTCCTCTACACTTTCGCGATTGCCTCTACTCGCCCAACGTTGCCCATTGGGAGAGGGCCCATAATGCTGAAGAGTTTGTCCGTTTGCTTGAACGCGCTAATCACTGGATCTACTGTTCCGATTTGAAAAATTCCTTCAGTGTTAGATAGCCCATTTATCATGGAACGCTTTAGGCTATATGGTATATGATCATTATTGATTATTCATCACGATAACGATACGAGCGTAGGAATATGGGTAAAACCGCGGGGCAGAGCTAGTGAAAACATATAATTGCGGGCATACCTACCTCGGTCAATCAGATCGATATATATCAATAAATTTTACGACTGACTACCAGGAACTTGTTTTTATTGCCTAAATTGATATTTTATTGAAGATCATTTGGCGATGCTATTGCAAAACAAATAAAAAGTACTTAGTTGAGTGCGTATACTATATGACTACGTAAAATAGGGTTCGGTAGATTATCAAAACATGTAATCAAAAGCGAAATTAGCTGTTCGGGTTTATTCTGCATTTGCTTCGAATTGGGCCAGCTCGCAATGGAGGAGATACACCGCTACATAAGATCGGCATGAACTCTGCAAATGTTCATTTACGCAGGCGAGTCACTAGCTCAGTATACCACACCTCGCTCTAACATTCAAAAGACAAATTCACTGCTGAAAACGAAAAATAAGCCTGTGATGACCCTGATTTTTCAACTCTATTACAAATTTCATCCAAACCGGTGCTGAGGTTTAGCTTTAATAGCGTAACGTACCTACAGACATACTTATAGAACAACATATATTATAGTCTAACACATTTGCTATTGACTGTCGACTATTTTTAAAACAAACATCTCAATTTATCCATTAGCTGCCGTATCATATTCGACGATTATCCAATAAAAAGATGCAATTGCCGTCAAGGGTAAATACCGCGTGCATTCGCGAAGCATAACATCATTCTATGTTATAGCAGGCCTGTGTATCTCCGCGTTAGGTATTAAAAATATACCTACAGGCGAGGGCCCTTGCGCAAGGGCTAATATGGCCAAGGCTGCCGCATGCGAAAGAAGTCACACGCGCGCGCGCTTTTTGTTCGACCACGTTCAACTTTCTCGATAATTGCAAGATGGACACAAAACGAAAATAAAGCAAAAAGATACTGTGCAGTATTGCTAATTATGCAGAAGCCTTGTTTCATTTTTTTTTTTTTTAATGTGAAAATCTGCTTGTTACTGAAAGAATATTATGTAATTATCTACTATATATACACTTGATGCAAATTCGTCTTTTCGGTATAAATATGAAATAACTACATGGCCACAAGCCTATTTTTCAATTGCTTAAGACTAAGTACCTCTCACAAAAAAAGCCTGTTATTTAAAATTTCCCAGACTATATTTTAAGTGTAAAATAGTAAAAATACAAGTAAATATGGTAAATACTCCCTTTGTTTAATGATTAATAAGTGTTTTTAATGCAGATTGCACTAACATAAAGGCAGCTTTTATTCTGCAGCAAACAAGGACAAAAATTAAACATAATATTGCCTTATAATAATTTATTTTCATAAATACTTAAAACTAAACTTCAATAACAGTTCATTCGGCAAGAAATATTTCAAACGTTGACTTAGATTAATTATGATGGATAAAAGTAAAAAATTGTTAAAAAATATATTCGAAAACGAATTTAATCCTAATTTTAAAAAAAATGTATAAAATTAAGTACTAAAAAACTTAACTAATGGTTTGGTAATTATTGTTATTATCTTTTTGGTTTAGAAAATTAATACATAGTAACTACTTTTATAAATGTTTTTGGTTATATAGAAGTTATACAAATATGTATTTGGTGGATTTTTCTTATATCTAGAAAATAAATAAAAATAATTCACAATAGTGAACATAGTATAAAAAACCTATTTTAGTTTGTACAGAAAACCTAAATCTATTATTATAGAAAATTACATATTTTGCTGAATAAACTTCCTTTCATTTATGCAGTTTTCCAACTCATCATGGTATTTATCAATTTTGGAATCAAACCCTGGACTTTGTATATCACAGTCAAAACTATCTCCAGTTATTATTTTTTCCCTGTTTAATGTTGAATCAAATCTGACTTTCTTTCCTGGTGTATATGTTTTGTTATGAGATAAATCATTGTCATTTGATCTTTCTTTTAAAGGTGTTACATTGCCATTTAATCTAGTATTTCTTATCGTCTTTATAGTTTCATATTGTTCATCTTCATTCTCAATCAGTTCTTCTATTTCTATGTCATCAGAATTATCAAGTTTCAAAGCAGGATTTTCAATACCAGAGTCTTTTTTCTCAACTTTTTCTTTCGGTGGTTTTCTGGGGACTTCATATGGATTTAGAGTCGTGTTGTGTTCAATTTTGTCACCTTTGAATGTCTTTTTCAATGTTTTGAACACTTTCTTTGATAGTTTGTTACTAGCTTTTAGTATGTGGTGTTTCAAATCCTTTTTACTGTCTGTTGATTCGTTTGATGTGTTTGATTGGAGCATCTTGTTTAAGTTCATGATATCTAACGCGTTAAATTTCGAAACGTCGTGACCAAGGATTTTGCTTTGCTTGTTGTAGTGTGGATCTTCCATGTATTGTATATCATCGATATTTTCGTAAATAGGACTTTCTGGTCTGTATTCTACATTCTCATATTCTGGACAATCTGTGTTCAAAGATGACTCATTTACAGTAGATATTGTGCTATTAGTGTCATTGACAAATAATCTTCTGGGCATCAGATTTTGTGGTGCAGGCATTTCTATTGGCCTTGTTAATACTTCTTCATTATATTCCATCTCATGTGTATTAGCATTTTCATTTAAAAATGGATTTTCTCCAGTTGGTTTTATATTTAAATCTAAATTTGGATCTAGGAATGGATTTGTATTCTTTTTTGGCACAATTTTCTTCTTAGTTATTATTGTTATAGTTTTAATTTCCATTATATTGCTCTCATTTAAATCATCATCAAAATATAATGACTTATTGGATGTTTGTGGAGAATCTAGAGCGAGTCTGTCGATGAAACTTAAATTGAGATTTGCTGAATTATTAACAAATAGTTGATTTGTTATATTTGTTTGTATGTTTGTTGTGTTATTTATAACAGAGAGATCATTATTTTCAAGTTCATTATTGGATTTTTGTTCTAAAATTGATATGCCAGAATCGACTTCCGCCACACTGTCGTTAAGGCTACAGGCTACAGAAGAGTAATTTCTTGGCGGTACGGGTGGTGTATTGATTAAATTTGCGTAAATAGGCTCGTCTATTTCAGCACTGCTTTCTGCACTAGTCTTTATAGGTGTTTCATATGCTCTTATGTTTTTATTGACGTTCTGTAGTTCTCTAACTAGAAACTCGTTCACAGCTGCCTTGCTGATTCCCAGGTCTAAAGCAGTATTCTCAAATGCAGCTATATCACAACTCATTGTTCTTTTGCGTCTCTTATAAGGTGTTACTTCCATGGCTGTGTTACACATAGGGTCCTCATTGGCGAGCAAGTCCAGGGCAGGGTTCAAGTATACATTGGGTCCGGTTTTGATCTTTCGTTTTGCTGATCTGACTTCAAACTGGTTGTTGTCGACTGGGTTCATTATTAACTGAAATAAATATAATTGAAGTGTGAGAATAGAAATTTAATAAAGAATAACTTAGGTCAATCTGTAACTAACATTTAACTGAAAGAGATAGATATTTGCATGTTTCAATTGCTATAAATACACGAACAATGAATATTACATCAAAATCAAATATGTATTTGTAATTCTTTCAAAATAAATTACATATAAACATTACAGGAAAAGTAAACAATCTAATAAATGTAAAATTTATGTTAACTAACAAAGATATCACAGTAGTATAAAATTCTTACCATCAACACGATGGTAAGTACGTAATAAGGAAATTGAATACCAAAAGCTTTCGAAGCGAAAGCTTACAAGTGCAATCGATTCACAATAATTTAATTATCTAGATGCATGAAATTCACACACCAATCTCATGTATAGTTTATATTTATCAAGTAAAACGTTACAAATAAACAGATTTCATTCATATATTACGCTAAATTTATTTTTGATGTTACGCTCCACTACACTTACCCATTTAAGCAGTTTTGTCCTGTTTTTAAGCCAGAATTCACTTCACGAATAATATAAACACTTTATTCGTATCAAATATTATACCACGCACTTTATTAACCACACTTTTCATTCATTATTTTATACTTGATAACAATAAACTTCCTTAGAAATTTCATACAAGGTTTGCGGCAGGTGTTCAGTGACGGTTATTTTATCGACATGTTTTTATGGAGTTAAATCGAGTTTGGATACGAGTACTTTTGACGGGGTCATGTCATCTGATTCAAATTACCCAATCCTTTTTGTGAAAATTAAATCATTAAATCATAGAGAATATTGTAATATTTGTTTATCTCGATATTACTCTTTTCTATCGTTATAGAGTTTCCGTTTAGTCCGATACGAAACGGTTAACATATTGCTTTCTAGTTAAGTTTTTAAATCAACATGAAAGTGTTTTAGAAATGTATGAATAAAACTCAATAAACAGCCGTATTTTAAACCGACTTCGAAAAAAGGGGAGATTCTGAATTCGACAAAATTTTGTTTGTTTCTTACGTGAGAACCTGTGGTCTAAACTTATGACTGTAAGACCTGTTTTTTTAACTTCTTTATACATTACTTTCATTCCTATGTTAATATTCCTATATTAAAATTGTTACCAAAATAGAACTGTTACTGTATTCAAGAAATAAATAAATGGATTTAAATTTGGCTGCCTATTAATATTATAAACAGCTTTAACATTAACTATTAATCAGTTATTTATTTTTTTACATATTTTGTAAATAGTTAATAAATATCACATCAAACTAACGTGATTACAAAATAAATGGAACAATAAAACACATTTTTAACGGCAAATAAAAATAATTTATTTTGACTACGATAAATCACAAACTGGTTCCCTGAACCTCTTCCTATGTTGTACAAATTTGATAAAGAAATACCTTCACCGTTTTATTATCTATTAAGTACAATGATTTTACAAGTAAAATGGTATAGATAGGTTACCAACATTACAATCGAACCACAGAATACATAATAGTAGCTAAACGCTACAGAACGGACACTCTCCGCCTCCCGCCAAAATTAAACACTTACCTCACCCCGCACGATCAGGCTAAAAATGGTCCACATTTTTCTACAGGGACGATACGCAACGAAGATTGACAACATTAATCAAATTGACTTAAAGTAATTTTATTATTTTGGATTTGTGATTATCGTTTTTCGTAGAAAATGGTTAGATATTGTGCTGTTTACGGATATTTCATCAGAAAAACGCGAATTTTTTTTTACGCTAGTCAAAAATGTGCCAGCCATAAAGCGTTAACACACACATTTGCAGTTTCTACGGTGTGACTGTCAAAATGATAATTTTGTATGGAGTGTCCGGGGTGTGATCGAACTTCAATAAATTACGCACACGATTAGACGTCAAAGTGAGATGGCATGATTCAACTATCGTTAGCGAAAAAGAGACAGCCAATGCAAGTTGTGGCTAATTAGCCACATTTCACGCAACTCCCGGAACGCTGATAACTTATCTACACCTTTTTATTTATAATTTTGTTTCATTTAGGGCTGATTTTTCAATCCTCGGTTAAAACTTATTCGTTGAATAACGTATTAAACTACCATTTCAAAATGTATTCTTATTGCCATGCAATTGACAGTTTACGTGACATTTTAATATTATCGTGTAATACTTTATTGGACGGGTAAGTTTTAACCAATGATTGAAAAATCGGCCCTAAGTACTACAAATTTAAGCTTACCTAGAGGTAACATGTACATATCGAATTTTTTCACAATGTATGTTTATTTTTTCTCTCTTTAAATGCAGAATTTGCATACAATTTATAGAGATGATCTAACAAATAATTTGTATATACATAAAAACAACACAAAACAAGCAAATAAACTTTTTCTTTTTTTGACAAACACAGTATCTCGAGAGAAACAATTTTTTTAAATCTCCTATTATGTACAGTATAGTGTTTTCTGAATATAATATATCTATGATATTCCTAGATAAAATCTGACCAAAAAAACAACACAAATACCCAATAATTTAGAATTCACATTGTTTTAACCTTTTAACTTGTCTAAAATCACTAGAGACAAAATATATTATTTTGAGATTGACCGCATTTAATCATAAGAAGTCCCTTCAAGTCAATTTATAATATTTTTCATATTCATTAAAATACTAGTTACAATACACAAAATTTTTCTCCCTTTAAGAAGAATAATAATTGGAATGGAATGTTTAAAATTGTAAATAATTACATTTTCAAATACTTTACATAACTCCATCTAGTGTCAAATTAAGTAAAGCTTGTATTATGGAAACTAGCCATTTAAAATACACATTCTTTTGCCATTATCGAGTCCATACCTTTTAGTCTAATAATAATCAAACAGTTATGGTCTTACCAGAAAACAATTTAAACAGAGTCTAACTTCAAACCAGAGATCTGTCACTTTAATATTTGTCTATGTGAAATACGACAAAACCAGATTTATTAAGCGACAGATCCCTGTTTTAAAGTAAGACTGTGTTTAAATTGTTTTGTGGTAATACCATAAATGTTCAATACACCCATCGACCCCCATATAGACCTTCTATTATTTATATTTGATACCCATGCATGTTATACTAGAAATGGAGTCTTTTATAGTGCATTGGGGGATTTAGGATGTGTGGTAGTTTGGGATTTTTTTAAGATATTGAAATCTATAGGTTTGATAAAATAGCATTCATATTTGTTTAAACAATCAATAGCCATATATTAATTTCACATTATTTATCCCGTAATTCAGAATTACCGCCAATGCACCTATTCATTATCTAGACTTTTAAAACGGTTTACTAAATGGAATGCTATATTATAGTAACACATAAAAAGGGCAAATGCACATCTGTTTCACTGATCAATTTCAGGCAAGATTATCAGCCTTCTATGCTACAAATATGAAACATTTTTGACAATCTCAAGGGATACAACTCGCACTCTATAATATAAAATATAAATTGACAACATAACCACTTAATAAGTTTTAAAATAGCATCAAACCCAAATCCTAATACACTGAAGAGGCGTCACATAAAACTTTATCTTACTTAAAATTACCATAAGTACATAGCTGCTATATCAGGCTATCTAGCGGGAATTAAAAATATTTTTTCTTTGTATATTATTTTTGTGATAAAATTTGTACATATTTAAGTACATAACAGCCACTTTTACTTTTCTTTACATGTCATGTAATTTTTGTATAAAAATATGTATAATGTATAGGATGATGTACCTGACTAGCAAACAAACGGACAAATACACATTTCATGAATTTCTAAACAGACTTATTATATCACTACATAGTATAAAACAAAGTCGCTTTTTCTGTCCCTATGTCCCTTTGTATGCTTAAATCTTTAAAACTACGCAACGGATTTTGATGCGGTTTTTTTTAATAGATATAGTGATTCAAGAGGAAGGTTTTAGTATATAATTTATTAGGTTTTAGACAAAGCGGGCGAAGCTGCGGGCGGTAAGCTAGTTATCTATAAGTGCAGATCATAATATGTACTCTATGCGTGTATTTTAGCCTATATTTAACATCTAAGAGCTAGCGCGCAAGAGCAACTTTTGTCTCCGCAACTATTTTGTCTCTCCCATCAACTCTATGGGGAGTTGCGTCGCTACGTGCGCGCACTTTCTTACTAGCCCATAGAGTTGATGGGAGAGACAAAATAGTTGCGGAGACAAAAGTTGCTCATGCGCGCTAGCTCTAACACAGCGCTATGGCAACATTAGCATTAATTGACTTTGTTTCGAAATTGGAATCCTTAATTTGAATATTATTATGACGTCATATTTCTTTCCCGCGTAAATAGAACATTGTTTGAATTTTGAGTGACAACAAACATGAAAGATGGTTATTTTCATTTTTATAGTTTAAATGAATAATAAA
>CAJQZM010033223.1:9213-20499 GCA_907164665.1 Colias nastes | reverse complement strand
GTGGTTCATTTGACCCATATTTTTTTCCTATGCGGGCTTGTAGTCTAATATATATACTGCTTCCCGAATCAGCGGTAAATGTTAAAAATATGTTATGACGATTCAAAAGTGCTTCTGAAAGAAGTCTTTATTGAATAAATAAGTCTTTGAGTTTGAGTTTTCAAATAATTTCCGCATCGTTATTTAATTAGATACGAGCAAAGTTCATCTGGATTTATAATATTTATCTTGCTTTCTAATAAGCAAACAAACTGATGGTTCAATTGTTCTGTATTTGTGTGTACATGAATATGTTATGTGGATCAAATTATTGAATGAATAATAAAGTTATTGGATCATATAAATCGACGCATTGATTTGTAAATATTACAAAAGTAAAGACAATATTTAAACATTAGATTTGCCATAAGTTTGGTATTCTAATCCTAATAAAGTCTTTTACGAACTATAACAGAGAAAATTAAAGAATAGATTTATGAGATGGCAGGTTTCGACATACAAAAGAAGTAACTATTTATTTTTCAATTTGCAAAATTAAATATATTATTAGTAATTTTTTATTGCCTATAAACAACACCATTTTGAAACCATCACAACAAAACAAAATCGAAGCTCATTCTCTACCACATCTACCAGCAAATTACAAATACATACCACGACTCTTCCTGCAATACACCTACGACAGAACAATCCACCAAAAAGGCCATACAAGTTTACGTTCTTACAAAATTGCATTCCGTTCACGACGAAGCTTTCATAAAGAAATCTTCAAGTGACCAAAAGCTTCACCTCTGTAATATCGAATGCCCTCAACGGATAGGCAATTACTGCCACCATCCGACCCTCTACGTACAGGATTTTTAATTAGAACCTCAATTTTGAGCCTTCCGTAAGTCTACGGGTTATTGAATACCGGAGTCCGTACGGGAAAGGGGAAGGAGCTGTTTTGAATATTGCGAAATGGTTAGCCTGATCATTATTCTGCTTTGAGTTTAGAATAGTTGTTTTACGTTATAATAGAGATGCGATCATTTGGTTGGAGCTTAATGTATTTGTGAATGTGACAGTATAAAACCACCGATTTCTATTTTACCGTTAAGAATCGATCGATGTAACAGACGTGAAATGCATCTGCCCTAGGTGACGGGTTAAAAATAAGGTCAATAAATAGTTAAAACTGAACAAAAATTAAAACGAAACGTACACGTTTTCAAATTTAAAAAGTTGACTTCACCACATTTTTATCACATTAACCTCTTTCGGATCCATTCACTATTGAAACAGCGAAGTATCATTGATTTATTTAAAAGCTTTGAAAAACTTCAGATAAATTACTGCATGTATGTTAGTGTGATAAATTGACCCAGATACGTGTAGTTTCGGGGAAATTTTAATGACCGAGATTGTGTCGCGCGAACCTCGGTCAATTATAACTTGGTGTATTAACCCGATTATTTTGTCCTTTGTCGTGCTATTTTATAACTCATTATTAAATGACTTTTAGCTCGGTTTATATAAACAATATTAAATATAGTAAATGAGATTATTATTTTAATTGCTGCACGTGTAAACGGAGAATAATTAACGAAGTATCTTTTTAGTACTTGAATATAAAATAAGTGCACACGTGCAAGAAAACTTTTAAGAAAATGTTTATCATTGAACTAGAGTTGAATCATCAACATCTTTAAAAAACGTGAACGTTAAAATGAAAAATTACGTCAAAAATGTCAAATAGACCAATAGCGTTTAGATGTATTCTGTGCCAATAGCAAGCGGCAAAATTGGCCCTTTACCATAATATTATTTCCCTCAGGATAATTTAACATTAGACGTTTTAGTTTTATTCAAATGATGAATGAACCAACCACACACGAAACTAGGTGTCTACAAATAGTCACAAAACTCTTCTCAATATAACTAAACTCCCACACCCGCTAATCAACTGGACAGTTAATTACGCTCACTCAATGCATCCGTAGTTAGATAATCGCATGGAAAATTCCCCGTATTTCGGTGGCCATTGATCCACGAGCGCCGATCCGCTCACAAATCCAATGATGGTCAGCTTACATACTTCTACGAGTGGGGGACAATAATTTATGGAGCCTTTTGTTGATTTATTTCGATTTAAAAATTATGGTGCATTGGTTAATGAATCAAACGAATGATGTAGAGTTAGGGAAGTCTATTGCATTTTTATTGGATTAAGATGTCTGTAGATTCCGTACGTATGAGCTTATGATGTTTCTATTAAGAACAATAACATTAAATTCATAAAAAATATATTGAAATTTTTCGTCTGTTATTGTATATATTTTTTATAAAAAAGACCTGGACTGGTTTCTGTCCATGTTTCTACAATTGAAATTTGATACAAAAAGTCGAAATGCATCGAAAATATCCAGTCCGTTAAGGTGTAAATTCTCTCAACCAAAGGTGTTATCTCTCAACTAAAGGGAAGATTCACGAGTCACTACACCGGCCGGTCATTTCGCTCCAGCGGCTGATGGCCAGATACCATATATTTTAATGTGACGAATAAATTTCGCAGAACTGAGGTTTTATAGTCATAACTTAAGTGGTCACGAATTTCGTAGTAAATCAATATATTATGCCGATTTAAATCTATAGATACTAAAGAAAGTGTTAGTTACACTATTTACTGATTTGGCTGAATATAAGTGGGGATGTAGTTTAAAACCAGGAGGCGGATATAGGACAGGAAAAACTATGATCCGGGCGGAACCGGAGCGAGCAACTAGTGCTTAATAAACACTAGTTTAATAAATAAATATTTGAGTTTGAGTTCATTGATTTTTCCCAGAAATAATAGTAGAAGAACCTCCCTTTTCCAAGCATGAATAAAAGCCATATTTCCGCATTACATAAAGGTAATATTTTATTTATATAGGGTGATTAATCTCTCACGCGTCCTACTATAACATACTGATTTAGTTACGAGCAAATAATGTACGTAGGACGCGTGAAGCTTTAATATCTATCACGGCAAGCCCGTAGCTAACTCAGCTAGAATACTAACTACGGAGGATTTACGAGTTCAATATCACGGATTATTACCATCAAACACCATTTGGATATTGGCCCGCTATCTGATGTTTATGGAACTGTATTCAAGCTGATGTATTTATGTGCGTTTTTAAAACTTTGTTGGCTTTTGTCCTAAATGATATGAGGATTTATCTACTCGATTACTGTAGAGAGATTGATTTATAATAGTAGTAGTATGTTCGTTATTGAGAAACTTGAGGAAACTGCAATTTTGAAAATTCTTTCACCAGTGAAAAGTTTCATTAATCTTAAAAGACATAATAATAAAAAATAATAAAAATCTTTATTGACATAATAATTATACAGGTCTAGATAATGAATCCTTCGGCTCCCGAACTAGTTTAAAACTGTGTCTCAGGAGCCAGAGGCTTCTCCCAATATAAGTTTTATATTTTTAATTTTTATCGGTTTAACACTGCCAAATCTAAATATTATTAACAAACGTTATTATACGTTTCTATGATGATAATGAATTCCAGATAAAATAAAAAGAGTAACAAAAACGAAAGATATATATCAAGCGGTATGATGATATTTATTATAATAGGAATATAATACATCCCATGTATTTTTCGACGTTGAAATTTAATTTAACCTAAACAATAAACATAGCTCTAGCACAAAAAACAAAACTAACAAATGACTTTGTCAGACGATGTATAGGAATTTTCGTGAATGTAACTGCAGTATGAAAAGCTCAAAAAATACCTACTACCAATCCGTGCGTAGTGCAAAAAGCAAATGTAACGTGTAAAAATAAAGGGTATTTTTATAAAATAACATGAAATACGAACGTGGCGTGTTGGGAATTGGAATTTTGATATTGAATATCTAAATTGGGCTAAACGTGTTTGTATATTGAATTTCCAACTTGATATAAAAGTGTACAAACGGATAAACATTAAACAATTGCGAAGCGAAATTATTCATAGTAGTTTTGCGATCTGTTATTGTCAGAAAAGTAGGTGTTATTTTTGTTTGAATGCACATTGACCAATTTGCAATCTGTTTTTATATTTAGTATCGAAATTTTATTAATACTATTGTAGGCATACCTTATATCCAAATGTTGCTATGATGAAATAATAAGACGCATATATTTCTTAAATAAAACAGGTTTAAGTATAAAACTATTTTTATGATTCACACATACTGACTCCGTATATATAAAATACCTATCTTACTATACACGATATAAAAACAAACGTTAATTACGTAGAAAACGAGAACGAAGGAAAACATCGCAATCTTTTTAATGCGTTTTAGACAAACAACTCTTAGGACAAGTCTCACTATAATGAAAATACTTTTCCCGAAGTTTCTACTGACTTTTGCGACAGATTTATCTTACAGTACATCTACAATGACCACCTCCTTGGTACAGTGGTTTACGCGTGAGCGTAGAACCGAGGGGTCCTGGGTTCGATTCCCGGTGGAGACGAAGAAAAAAAAAATGTCTCGGACTGGCAGGACACAGAAGGCTGATCACCTACTTGTCCCTAAAGATAATCGATCAGTGAAACAGATGTATGCATAATGCATCTGCCCCTTATCCCACTTGGGGACACGGGACTTCACTTTTTGCATCTACAATATATTTAAAGTTACTGTAATATTAGTTTAAAAACTCCATTCAAAATTAACCTCTCAATTAGCGAAGTAAAATATAATGAACCCAACCCTTCACGTTAATAAAGAATATAATTCATAATAAATTACACAATTACAAGGTTACATTGCTTTACATAAAATATTTAAAACGTCCATTCAACAGAGCACTTAAAGTTTCTAATTAAACACCTCCAAATGATATTCAGTATTCTCTCATTGCATTCAAAGTTAATAACAAGTTTGCAGTAGATAATTGCATTGAAACGTAGTCCCGTTCGGACAACGCGAGCGTGCGGGCGACAAAGAATAACGAAAACTTTTTATTGCATTTAAAAAAATCCAATCTCTATTTCAGACTCGGAAACGCTGAATAAATTAAGCGGAAAAATTAGAGGTAATTCCCGAGAATGGGGAAAAGAAAGGAGAGGCTTCTGCAATTAAAAAATAAATTATAAAATTGTAATGAGGGCGACTGCTAAAGAACTGTTTGAATTATAGTTACAATGTAATAAGGAAAGTTGTACATACGTAGCATAACATCAGCTACGATAAGTGCTACGGCGTAGCTTATGAAGTTTAGTGGAGACGTTAAATAGAAATAACATTTCATAATTAATATAAAAATATACAGAATTTTACACATCTTATAAAATAACAAATAGACAACCCTTAGTTATATAACATTCAGATGTTAATAAATAACCTAAACACAGCATACTTTCACACAAAACTTCTTTTAAACTATCAATAAAACCCTATTACCATAGTGTTTCTGAACGCTCTTATATGCCTCTTCCAACAAGTATGTGTACATATCAACGAAGGGACATTAAGAGCGATAAATTGAAAAACATTCCACAAGAACGGACGCCTTTGCCTCGGCCGTGAGTGGCGGCACTTGCCTTTTCACAACGAATGAGATTGGACCCGACGCCGTCCTCTCACCGTGCTCTCTTATTTATTTCTTTCCAATGCTCTATTTCTATCTGAAGGTTCAACAATTAAGCAAACAAAGAACTCCATTGTCGTGACGACACGGCGCTCATTTGTAATAAGTGTCGTTAATTTGTTTTGTGATGAAATTGCGTTATTATTTAGGCGTGATAGTCGTCTAGGAATTTGGATTGTAGGGAGTTTGAGATGAGAGTTCTAGATGAAATTATGGAACTAATTGGATTGCTTTCCCTTTCAAATATTATTAATATAACGTAGAACTTTGAGTTTTATGATAACTGGAAAAATTTGTAGGAAATTGAAATATTATTCCTCTCATATATTTTGTCTTAAAATATATAGGGCAAAGGAATGCTATATCTAATAAGCACTTTATATTAAACCAACACATTTAACACTATATTGTATCCAGTTACATAATGTTATTGTAACTAGATAACTATCAAACCAAGGACAAGGCTAAACTATGCATAACATAAGCCAAATGTATAAGCAATGCCGATAAAGCAATGCTGGTACCGGTGATGCAGATGTAAGCACACTAAACTACTTCAAAAGCCACAAGTTTTGTCAAAATACTTTTAGGTTTAGTACTATCAATGAAAATATTGTAGGTAAACTTATAGTTTCTATTAAATCAAATGCGCGGGGCTCAGATGATATATCCAGAGACATGATTTTGCTCACTTTGCCATCTACACTAAAAGTAATAACATCTATTATAAATAAATCCTTACCTCTTCTCCTACTTATGTTGTTAAGCATGGTCAGTGTGCTGCGGATGCTTTTTCAAACCATGACCTTCTTTACCTATCCTTTCGACTCCGCCTTCCTAAATTAAAGCATAAAATTCTGATGCAGCGTAATTTTGGTGGAATGGATATAAATTGTCTCCGCAATGATGCTTCAAAAATCGATTGGGATGTTTTATTGAAGGCTGAATCTGTTGAAGATAAAGTCTCAATATTTAACAATTTTATGGTTAATTTATATGATGTTCACGCTCCTATAAGACCAGTCAAAATTAAACACCTTCCTGCTCCCTGGCTTACTGACGATTTAAAAGCTCTTCTGCATAAGAAGAATATGTCCAAGGCTCGTTATAAGATGAAGCCGTCAGATAGCAATCGAGACAAATATAAAATAATCCGTAATAAATGTAACACAGCTTGTAGAGATGCACAAAGACGTCATATACACACCTCTGTTGAAAACGGTGATCCTGCCAGGCTCTGGAAGTTTCTGAAATCATTGGGAGTGGGTAAGGATAGTAATTGTAAGTTATCTAAAGATATTTCTCTAGAATCATTAAACCAACACTTTACTTCAGTCTGTTCTTTGGATGTAAATATAAAAACTAAAACCTTAAGCTATTTATCTTCTTTGCCCCCTCCTAATTTCCCACCATTTAATTTTCGTTCTTTCTCTATCATTGAAGTTGAGAAAACTATATTGTCCATTACCTCAAACTCTGTCGGTGTGGATGGCATTAGTCGTAAAATGATCGTTCCAATCCTAGACATAGTCACTCCTATCATAACCCACATCCTTAATTCCTCTATCTCATCTAGTGTTTTTCCTCATATGTGGAAGAAGGCTAATGTTATCCCTCTTCCTAAAATAAATACTCCTAACTCCTTATCGGACTATCGGCCTATTTCTATCCTACCCTTTCTCTCCAAAATCCTAGAACGCCTTATCCAACAACAGCTCAGTCTCTTTCTTAATAAAAATTCCCTCCTCGATCCCTTTCAATCCGGTTTCCGCCCCGGTCATAGTACGACTACTGCTCTTCTTAAAATCACAGATGACATACGCTGGGGTATGGACAACAGGATGCTCACAGTTCTTATACTTTTAGATTTTAGTAATGCCTTCAATACAGTGGATTTTGATTTATTGTTAGGCATGCTTCGTTCCATAAACCTATCTCCCAGTGTTCTTGGATGGTTTCAGAGTTACTTGGCTGGCCGCCAGCAACGTATTCTTGTCGATAATTCTTTTTCAACCTGGCGCAACATATCTGCTGGCGTGCCACAAGGTGGTGTGCTCTCTCCTATTCTGTTTGCTATATTTATTAACTTTTTAACGCCTCACCTAACTTCCCTTTATCATCTTTATGCAGATGACCTTCAAATATATACACAGTCGCCTTTAGCTGATATTAACACTGCCATTAATGATATAAACAACAATCTAAACAAGGTGTATGATTGGAGTGTATCCCATGGTCTCAAATTAAACCCATTAAAATCACAAGCCATCATTATTGGTAGTCAGAGTCTGGTGGCTAGAATCAACTGGACTACCTTACCACCTATCTATATTGATGGCGTCATCGTGCCTTACCGAAAATCGGTTAAAAACTTGGGCTTATATATGGACGAAACTCTGTCATGGTCAGTGCAGTTAAAAAACATCAGTAAAAAAGTATTTTGGACAGCATCTAGTTTAAGAAGGCTGCGCAATTTTTTGCCTATTCCCACCAAAGTTATGCTTGCTCAGACCTTAATGCTGCCCATTCTGGACTATGCTGACGTGTGCTTTTCCAACCTAACCCAGGAGCAACTCGATAAAATCGAACGTTTGCAGAACCTTGCCCTGCGTTTTGTATTTGGGTTGAGAAAATTTGACCATGTCACAGCATTTCGGAAGCAGCTTAAATGGCTACCCATTCGCCACCGCCGCAATGCTCATGTCCTCTCGCTCCTGTACTGCATACTATTTGATCCTCGTATTCCTTGCTATTTAAAAGATAACTTTGAATTTTTATCTGCCAGGAGTTTGAACCTACGATCTAATGATAACCTAATGCTACGTGTTCCTGTTCACTCAACTAAATTTTATAACGCTTCTTTTACTGTTAAAGCTGTGCAACTTTGGAATGATCTACCCACCAGCATTAGGAAAGCTCAATCGCTTGAGTCTTTTAAAAATATGGTAAAGAATCATTATTTGCAAACCTGCTAATTTTATGTGCTGTTTTTCTTTTTTGTGTTTTATTTTTAATGTTTTGATATTGTTTGTTTTTTTTTTTTCGTTTATTTTGATTTGTATGTTTTTAGTATTAATTTATTTGCTTTTTATGTGTACACTATCTTCCCATATTTGCAACTGTATATTTCATGCTTGGTACTGGTTGCTTGGAAGAAATTGCTATTTAGCAATAAAGCCGCCAATTGCTTCTAATGTCCTTGTATTGTAAAATTAAAAATTGTGTGCAATAAAGAATATATAACTATAACTATAAATCCCTGGAAACGTCAATTTTCCCATCACAGTGGAAATTGGCTCTTGTTCGCCCACTTCCTAAATCTAATAATCCCACAGACCTTAAAGATCTTAGGCCTATTAGTATTCTCCCGTATCTTTCCAAATTATTGGAAAAAATTGTATATAATCAGGTGGTTGAGTACTGTGAAAATAATAACATATTACCGGAACTCCAATCTGGCTTCAGAAAGTCTCGTAGTACTAGTACTGCTTTGCTGAAGGTAGTTGATGATATCCTGTCTACCCAGGATAGTGGCAGCGCATCTATACTTACACTCCTAGACTTTTCGCGTGCTTTTGACTCTCTAAATTTAACCCTCCTTACTAGTAAACTTTCCTATTATGGTTTTAGTGACTCGTCGGTTCAGTGGTTCGATAGTTACCTCAATCATCGCGCCCAGAAGGTTGTCATCACAAAAAATGATGGTACATCTTCTTTTTCCTCGGTACTCCCAGTTACCCGCGGAGTTCCACAAGGTTCGATTCTTGGGCCCCTTCTCTTCACCATCTACGCCGCGGACATAACTGGGTGTATTAAATATTCAAACTATCAACTTTACGCGGATGATTTACAGGTATATGCGCCAATAAGTCGTGTTAATGCCTCGGAGTGCTTAAATGGGTTGTCGCAGGACTTGGATCGCGTATCTACATGGGCTTCTAAGAACTCACTGATATTAAACCCCAACAAGTCCAAATTTATGGTAATTGGTTCGAAGCGGCAGGTGAGATCAATCAAAGATTTGAGTTTATCTGTATGTATAGACAATATTCCAATCGTTGAGGTGGATGAGGCTAAAAATTTAGGGCTACTTTTTGACAATAATCTTAATTTTGAAAGCCATGTGCTGGACATTGTTCGTAATTGTTTTTATCGTTTGAAAGTGATTTATAAACTGCGTCCTTTCATAACTACTGACCTTCGATTACTTTTATGTGAATCAATTGTGCTTTCCAAACTAAATTATTGTATAAATACTTACGGGCCATGCCTTCTTCAGCGATCACAACATTTGATTCAGAGAATTCAGAATGCTTGCATTAGATATTGTTTTAATGTCCCACCTAGATCTCACATCACACCTTTCCTAAACTCAGCAAATATTCTAAATATGAAAGGTAGACAAAAACTATTTATGGCTTGCTTTCTGTTCGACCTCTTGAAGACCAAACGCCCAGCTTACTTATTTGAGAAGCTTATGTGGCGAAAAGATGGTGGTCGTAACCCAGTAAGACTCGGAACCAACATTTTCTCTGTACCAAAACACAGAACTATGGCCTTCCGCGGCAGTTTCAAGTACTGTGCAACAAAATGTTGGAACGACATTCCTCCACCCATGCGCAACATTTGTAGCAAATTAAGATTTAAAACTGTTTATCGGGACCACCTTTTAGGTATCCAAAAATCTAATCAATAATTTTCAATAGTTTTTCTAATTTATCTATTTATTTTCCTCATTTGCACAGTCCTGTTTCTGCCGTGAACCTATAGTATCGTGTTATCTATTTTTGATATTGTGTATTGCTATTTATTGATATTATATACCTTCTAATATTATTTCATTATTTTTCCTTTATCTCCCTATATTTTTAACTTTATTTATTAATTGTTTTTTTATTTAAGTTTATTTATTTTTCTGCCCTCTAGAGGCTTTGGCAGAATATCAGCGTCGGGGTTTTTCAATCCCGACATTCATGCTGAGCCTAGGCCTGTTTGTAGAACACTGTGCACATTAAATGTATCCGTTTCTTTTAATATACCGTGTGTTTTGTTTCTGTTAATTGATTTTATGTTTTGTGTTTATATTATGTACCTATATTTTTTGTGTTCTATGAATAAACGAGTTATCTATCTATCTATCATAAAACGAGTATAATAGAATACATGCTATTTGTACATAATTGAAAGTCCACCAAATAAATACATTAGCGCCCGAGATTGCCTATGTGTCTTCTTATATCAACAAAGAATAATGAATTTCCTTATGGGCGCTCTATTTTTCATATTTTTCCTTTTATCTTGTGAGTAAACATCGTGAATCATTTATTGTAATGAATGTTTTATATCAAGTTCTATTTGTTGTATTATCTATTATTCAATCGTTATTAATAGAAGCGAAAAACTTCACTATATTTTCAATTATGGGCCGATTTTTCAAATCTTGGTTAAAACTTAACCGTCCAATAAAGTATTACACGATAATATTAAAATGTCACCTGTAAACTGTCCAATACAGTAAATTAGAATACATTTTTGAAATGGTAGTTAAATACATTATACGACGAATAAGTTTGACCAAGGATTGAAAAATCAGCCCTATGTTTAATAAAATTGATCTTTAAATTAATGATGCTTAGTTTTGGGCAATTTAAATT
>CAJQZM010033222.1:13895-29714 GCA_907164665.1 Colias nastes | reverse complement strand
TATTTATTACTATTTATCTTTGAGGATCGACTAGGCTATGGCTATATTATGGTTTTCTAAGTAAAATTAGATATGTAACTGTACTTACTGATTTCTGTAGTGTATTCCAAATATAATAAATTAAAATATCCTGATTAAATTTAAATTAAATTAATTTAATTTTTAATTTATTCTATACCTGAAGTGTAGCTGTTAATAATATCGCCTAATAACTTCGTTAAGCAGATTAATCGTTCATGTATAATACAGAGTAAACACATATTTATAAACTGTTTCAGTTTTACGAATGTATTTTTTTAGGTATGCTTTTGAATAATACTTACTCAACCCATAAACTCATTCTTATAATATATGCACGAATTTTCAAACGAAAGAGATCAAACAGTAACAAAATCATTCTCTTACCTTTGCTTATCAAAATATATGAAACAGTCGTAGAAAGTTTTCAAGAGTTTAACACTTTTCTAGACTTCAGCCAATTAGCACGCGACTTGTAAATAATTCATTTTACCACCTTTCATATTTTACCCTGTTTTCTTGTATTTAAATGGCTGTTTATAAATACATAGATTTATGTAATATACACATGCTTTTGAAATGTAATTTAAATTGTGTCGTTTGAATATGCATCAAACATGGTACTTACTTAATTTGAAATAAAAGCAACCACTGAATGGTTCACTCTTATCTAGCTCTTATTAATATCGTGATAATGTAACGTATTTTACGCAGTAGATTAATTTGAAAATTGATGTTGTACTATACTATTGATTAAACAATTTTAAAATCCTCTTAAGATTAAATGTTAACTGTCATCAAATACTGAATTAAAATGATTAAAGTTATAATGAACCTTACGTATTTTTATGTTTTAAATTCAATATCCTCATGTTTCACCACTATCACTAATCAAGGCACTGAATTCCATCGGACCAAAATACAAACTTATCGAAACCCACACACCGAACTGCCAAACCAAGCTATATGTTTGACAATTATCTATTATTAAATTAGCCAGTTGAAGCCTTCCAGCCCTCGAGGCATAAACAAATTCCCCAAAACTCGGCTAACACGAACACAAGATCTAAACTATCGACTATAAGTTCCAAGACATGAGCTAATAATTAATTAAAACATAAACTCGTGTTTAGACTGAGATTGTTTCGTGGCTTCGCTGGTTTTGACGTGAATGTTTGAGATGCTCTTAACGATTCGAGTATGTGATGTGCTCAAATTATTGAAAGTAATATGCTTGGATAATTAAGGCGGTATTGTGCTGGGTATTGATCTGTTTAATTTGATACATAAAATGCAATGAAGCACATGGCTGATGTCTCAACATAAAAGTAAGATCACCCCTGAAGGTGTATGAGTGAACTGTTTTTATGAAAAAAACCTAAACGAAAAAGTTTATTTGAGCAAAGAGAAAGTATCCTATTTCTCTGCAAATCTTACTCTGTGGATGCGACATTCCTGTTTAAAATACTAAGGCACTTCTTTAAATAGAATGTTAATGATTTAAAAGATATATACCAAACTGTAAAAAATCTATGTTAGTACAAGTAAATATATAAAGCTGTATGTATAAAACTATACATAAAGTAAACTTTTGTGACACCAACTTGCCCTTTAATAACTAAAACGTTGTTTCCAGTGCATTTCACGAATCGATATCTGTATAACAAGCGCGGTAATCTCGAGCGATGCCTTGTGCCCAGCGAGGCGGCTATAATCTCATAACTAATGCTGATCACCACTCTATTAACCTCAATAAATTCACACTAAATTACATTTCGATCGGATATTTTTGGTAACGTTGGTACTTCTGATTTAATGGCCTGTGCTAATTAGGATGTGTGTTTTGGTTTAGATTGGATTATGCGAAATGTTTTTTCAATAATTTAAATTACTTAACAAAGAATTTGTCTTGATTTTACGTAAGTAAAATTTCTTATTATTTATCAAGATACTAAATATAAATAATGTATTTTCAATTAACAATATTCACTCTTTCTGTCTTCAATTAATAAAAGGACGTTTTTCATCAGGAAGGAAAATAGCATGGTAAATAATATTATATAAATAGCACGAAAAAGTTTCGCTTCAACGACCAAATTATACCTACGTAGAAGTAGCAGCCGTTGACGTGGAAGATTATAGCCGAATTGAGAAGTTGTATATGAACTGGTATGGTATGTGTACTTACAGACAATTGCAAGAAAATATGATAATAATGGAACACAACTTTTATTTTTACAATTTAAATTTTCCACTGTTTTTATTGAAAATTTCTACCCATCAATTGTTAATAACATCATTGACAATAAAAATAAAAATCTAACTTCATAGAAATGTTGAAATAAATTCACTTTGTCTCGGCCACAATATGTTCTGTGGTCTCGGCAATACCGTCAAAATGTCCCTACAAAGTCACAAGTTAGTCAGTCCCTGAAGGCTTGTCAGAACTTCCAGCCTGAGAGACACATTATCTATTTAACATTTTTTAATCTAACTTAAAATTGCGTTTGAATAAATAATCTGGCTTTCAAAGTTCCTAACTGTTTATACGGTTCCAAGTTTCTTGGGAGTATTTACATGGCAAGAGTTACGTATATTAAGGAAGCGTTCTCTTTTATCCTTTTGAAGTTAAATTAATTTAGTACTCGTTTTGCTATGCCGTTTTTCACTATGCCTATTGAAGTTTATACTTTTAATTTTGTATTTAACTCTATAAGTCGCTTATGTGTGTATTTGACAACATTTTTTAAATGTTTTTCTGTATATTGCTTTCAGATTGAACAAATGGAAATATTTCTTTGATTTCCGGGGGACAGACATCGATCTAACTGTTAGACAATTGATTCTAGAAACAGATGTACAATGCACACTATTTTCTACACTGTTTTCCCCATTGTAATTCAGGAAAGTTCATAACCAGCGTTATATTACTCATCCTGTAGTTGTTTGAATATCATCAACTTCGTCTTATAGATGTTATTTGACAAAGTTCACGATGGCATGGTCAAGTTCGAACCAAAGTGATGGAAAAAACCCGTCACAATACATGATAAAAAGCGCAATAGTTGTAACAAATTTTGGCACAAAGGTCAGATTAGTCACCACACGCGATGACAGATCCCGAGTTACAAATCTACCCCTTGGCACGTCTCCACCTATTCGCAGAATCTGTTTCCTCGTGTAGGGTTTATTGCTACATTCGGGTAGAAAAAATGAGCTTTGCGTATCACTTGGTAGTTGGTAACAAGAATGTAGGTAATTTGTGATTTTTATAAGGGTGATGAAACATGAGACGATAATGTCTGACTGATAAAAGATCAGCAACTAACGAGTCGCATATACTTTTGTAAATTAACATGTAAAATTATTTGCTAATTATTTAGTTAAGAACTTCGTTACTCATTTATGTGGTTTTCGATTGTTTTTAAATGACAATGGTATTTCTTTCTTCCTGTATACTTTGTTAATATAACTGCAAGTATAACTGGTTTAAAGTCAGGGTCTTTACAACTGATTAAGCCCTATGAGCTTCAAAAAAAACATAAGGAAATATTGATCAAAACTTATCTTTAAAATATCAAAATTTCTGCCAAATTATTACCTTACCTCAACCATCTTCACATGCAAATTCAGCCATAAATCGCTACCATTTTCCACCACGAGATGGTATCGATTGTAACGGGCCAGCAAGTGACAGATGCAGGGTTTATTGCCCCCGCATGTGTTCGCGACGTTAAGATATAATGCACTGGCTGTGTGAATGTTTTTGACTGACCGAATTTTGCAATTAATTTAAAATGACTGGTATGTTGAAAGAAGTGTGAAATAAAGACTGTATGTAAGTTAATGTGTAGTTATTTTCATACTTACTTGTAAATTTATTAATCGATTTAATTTAACAGATATTATTTATTATATCTAGTTGTGGAGGTGAAACCTGGAAGTTTAACTACTTTTGGTAGTTAAAGTAAAAGAATGAAATTGTTTAAAACACACCAAACCTATGAACTTTTTAACTATCATCTGGTGAACACATAGAAAAATATACAGTGATTGTAAAGATGCAAATGATAATATGCAAGAAAATTTAATAAATAACAAATAAATCATATATCATTTTATAGATCTGATTGGTATATTGTACAACGTGTATATTTTTAAATTTAAATAGAAATTAAAACCATACGAGTTGTAAAAACTTCTTGATTCTCATGAAAACCATAATAACCCGAGAAATCTACACGCAACATGTAATTCCACAACCAATTTCCTTAGTTATTCAAACTTATAATTACATTTTAATCAACTATTAAACAATCAATGTAAGGGAAATTTGTTACAAGCGTGTAAAAGAATTGAAATGGATACGCATTCGTAGCTTTAGGTGCGTAGACTGCTACGCCGTAGCTATGGTAGAGTTATTAACATTTGAAGAGGTAAAATATAACAAGATCAATGCACAAAAATATTTTCGCATTATATCTTTTTTTTATTCCTTTAATACCTCTAATCACACGAAATTCTCAATCATCTAGTCAATTATATTTAAAAAACATTATTTTGAATCCTTCTGTCACTATCTAATAAAAGAACCATCAATAAATCTAAGAATAAGAATTAATCGAAATAATACTTTCGTAAAGCGTCCGCTTCAAAACCGCTCGTGTATAGAAACCTAAATACACATGGAGTGGCGTGTTAAACAGTGAACCGTTCGCTCGTATTCGTGTTTTCATAATAATTGCTTCACTTTTAATATTGTGTGCGAAAAGCACTTAATTAAAACTGTACTTATGTAACTGTTTAATAGTTTTTTCTTTCATTATGATAAATGCAATAAATTGCATAATACATGGAGCACAAAACTGATGCCTATTGGCATAATAAGATACAATATGTTACGTTGTGTGTATGTTTATAAGCAGCAGATGTTCAATATACGTTATACAAACCGAATTAAGTACATTTACTTACGCTACTATATTTTCTTCATGCTTCTCTTATCGCTATCGGAGAAGGTAATCTAAATTGACATCTCTATAAATATTATAAATTTCCACACTACATCAATACATCCTATACTTGAACTGTTATTTGAACTAAATCGTTTAAAAAAAGTTATTGTATTTTATATCTTAATTTTCATCTCAATTTATGCTAGTTTTCTACTTTAAGAGTTATTTATCAATATCAATGGCACGTTTGTGTGTTTGTTTATAGTTATATGAATAAACATTTGGAATAACATCGAAATATTATAAAAAATGGGCAAAAACACAATGCCACGTAAAATATAAGCAAGTTTACTGTTACCGGAGTCCATTAGTCAAGCAGAGTTTTAGTTTCATAGCCAAAACAAATCATGAATCACTGCCAAAAATTTGTGACGACAGCCCTCTGTGCTATACAACATTAGTGTATTAAAAACCTTTACAGTCCGAATATTAGAGAGGATTTATTGTTGTTGCAGACATTTTTTGCAGAACAAAATAGAGTAAAAGTTTACAAAAATTCGTGATGAAGTTATGTATATTTATGTTGGTCTATGGACTGGTTTTGTTATGGACACTATGCACTTCTTTTGGATTAAATGAAAATGGTAAAAAATACTATTCGTAAACAGAGGGAAAGGTTTTCCTTAATTTCATAAATTTAACACATCAGTACTGCGTCGACATAAATTATTATTAAAACCGAGACAATAAATAAATAAATAATAGATAAATAGCATAGAATGTTATGGTTGATTATTTGATACTCGCACACAAAAATGAACCCATTTCAATAACCTTATTTCAGAATAATAGGTTAATCTTAATAAAACCTTACATTGAAATACGTATTTAGATAAAACAAATTGCGATCAGTAATTTATTTGAAGGCAATTTCGGGTATTGTCTAAAAACACGCACGTCTGCGAATCTCAAAATAAACTAGACAAATAATAGTATCACTAAAACACCATTTTTGTACCAACAAGTACCGCTTCTTCTACTTTACGAATATAAAACCATAATCGAACAATACATAAATCATAGCAGATCTTAAAATAAACAGAAAAATTATTGAGTGTGTAATATTTTTAGAGGAACGTCATTAATACTAAATTTACTTTGTCTATCTGTAACATTTTCAAATGTGAAGTGCTAATAGATTTGGATGAGTTTTAAAATACAGTTTATTTAATAGTATGATGAAAGCGTTATGTCGCTAAAATTAAAAGTAAAAGAAGTATTATATCTGCTAATATACAAATACACATAATTATGTTTGCAAAGTCTTCATTGTATTTATTTATTATCCTACTAATTAAACAAATAATACAGGCAAATATTAATTTAAAATGTAATAGAGTTTTAATACAATAAAAAAATATTTAAACTTTCAGAAAATGTGGGTATTTTTCACATGTATATAAAATTATTCTCTTTTATCCACTAGGGATTATCGAGTTATTAAGAGCTGGCTCTTCAAAATTCCGGTATTCCAATTTGAACATATTTTGTACAAACTGTTAAAAATATTTATAGTGAGGAATTCTTGAATAAAAATATTTTTCATGATAATCAATCTATACATGAACATACCAAATTCTATTCTTAAAAGAATTCTATTTTTCTATATCTCGGTAGTATTTTACACACTAGTTTATGCGAGAAAGGCACGTACCTATATTTATACAATAACTTTAAGCCTATTATAATAGTAATAAAAAGAACCATTTATTTTCTTACATAATATAAGCTTCTCTAGAATATAAAATCACACACACATACGTTACAATCAGGTTTTAAAATTTATAAAAACTCACTCGTTTTGAAATAAACATTCTTTATAATTTTTATTATAACCGTAAAGTAAATAATGATAAAAAGTGGATTGTTTATCACAGTGCCGGCACCTAAAACATATTCATGACTGTGAGACAGAATAATAACTTGCTAGACATGAAAATGTCACCATTTAGTTGAAGCACCCACGCACGCTATTATGTAATACTGAATGCGGGGTGTGGTGGTACTGTTAGAGGAAAAAATATATATAAAATAATTTATTATGAACTAGTGACCCGTCAAAGCTTCGAACGGTTGCAATTATGCATGATATATACACATTACAATTATAAAAACATTCCACTTTCTATCCTCACTATATCTATTAAAAAAACGTTGCGTAGGTTAAAGGTTCCATTCGACAGCATACATATGGACAGACAAAGAGACTAGTTCAGTATATAAATTCAGTATTTCATCGATACAAGCTCCTAGAAACCGTAATATCATCAGCTGCTTTTATTACAAAAATCATTTTCATTGTCATTTTGGAGAAGACTTTCAATTTAAATTTATTGGCTGTTGTTCTTCATTGCACGAGTTTCATTAGTTTCTTATTTAAAAGCAACAAAATAGTTAATTCACCTTTCAATTGACCACTATTGTAACATTCTTAAACATCCTAATATATTCAATCGCGAAAAATTCCAATTATATTTTTCAACCGCTATAACCGCTACCACAATCCAACGCGACGCGGGCCAGTATTTTAATAGCTATGCTAATGTACAGACAAACTCGTTACATTCCCAAGTTATTATATTCCGATACAACTTTATGTGATGCCCGCACAATATTGAATAATAAAAATGTCGATCCGACGTCTGATATTTACGATAACAGTATTTTTACCTTTTACAGGAAATTAACTTGACATTATGATTCGTAATTTGGCAGTAAATTGTGTTGTTTTGTTGTGCGAAACGTAATCACAAATGTAAGTTTGCTATAGTATGCTATATAATATACTAGCTTTCCGCCCGCGGCTTCACCCGCGTTTTCAAAGATAAACCCGCATAGTTTCCGTTCCCGTGGGATTTCCGGGATAAAACCTATCCTATTTCCCGGGGTAAAAAGTAGCCTATGTCCTTTTTCGGGTATCAAAATATCTCTATACCAAATTTCATGCAAATTGGTTCAGTAGTTAAGGCGTGATTGAGTAACAGACAGACAGACAGAGTTACTTTCGCATTTATAATATTAGTATGGATATCTCTAACTATTAACGAATGACATAATCAAATTTAATTAGATTCTAGATTCAGTTAACTGATGTAAAGTTTTTGTATGCAAAGAAATAAGTAAATCTCTCTTTCCAAACACGTTTTCTGTAAACAATCCTCGCTTATTTCATCATCCTGAAAATATAACAAACCTTTCTTATTTCTCCTTCCTTATAAACAAAATATTAAAATTACCAATAAATGACATAATACAAATCACACAAGAAAATAAATATCTTAAATCACCAGTTCATTAATGCAAGTTCGCGAAACATCGTTGAAGCAAACACAATTTGAATATCAAAATTGGTTCAGCCTTAAGTTCCCTCATTACCTCTCACCTGGTGGTTTTTTCGAGCGCCCTCTTCCGATAATTTTTATATTAATTTATTGAAGACACGTGACTAGGCATCTTTTGTTTTAGGGTTGTCAACTGCTACTTTCGTTCTCAATATTGAACTTAAATTTTTAAGCACTTCAGGAAACCCAAATCAGTCAATTCAATATGAAACAATTAAATAGAATAGAATTGACTATTACAATAAATATCAGGAAATACTTCCATTATTACAACTTACACTTTTTATTGAGAGAGTTCCTTTTTAAATTACTCAATAATATTTATTTTATTTGTGTATTGGTAGGTACTTCACTCTTTTTATAATTTATACCTTAAAGTAATGTGATGTCCATATAATTAAATCGATGGAATAAATTTTAATACATAAAAAAATATTTACGATGCTAACTACACCAGTGTGGATAAATAAGGCATAAAATATAATATACTTTACCTCACCCTATGTTATGTAACAAGCGACAAAACTTTCACCATTATTATTCCTTTTCAAATTTACGTAATTTATCAAAAAATTTTCCAATCGACAGCCCTAGCACAGAGACACCGTAAGACCCTGTACTCCACAACAGTTGGCGGATGTAAACGGAACTCTTTCTGGCGCAGCCCTAATTAGTGCTCCGAGCTGTCAATAGCTGCTTTTAATTATGTTTTAATTAGTCACTGTGGTATCTTGCTTTTTGGGTCACATTCCACGGTTCATAAGATACGCATTGTTATTGACATTTTTTCGGTATTTTTGAATTTAGGTTTCTGGAATAAAGAATCTGTAAAAAATTTCCTTTGGAAAAATATTTTAATCTGTACTGTTTGTATGTGAGTGCTTAAATTGAATCAATGATCTTTGTATTTTTTCCCAGTTACCCTCTTTTTAAAATGTCATTTCCAGCAACATTTAAACCTTCTAGTTTGTACCGAACTACACTCACTTTTTAAATATATTTTAAATACAGAACAAGTACTTTATCTCCTATAATCTATCTGTCTCTTGCATTAAAAATCGCTATTGACTTCCTCATAACTTTTTTCAACTTGGCATCCCCCAAGGAGCACACCCTGGTCCCCTCGACACTGACAATCCCCTTAATAACATTGTAACTTTAAGCGTACACGTTATACCAAACTTAAACAATACATCACGACGCTAGACTAAGGCGACGTTAATAGAAGTCGTTAGCGAAGTCGCTAAGACGCGAACTCTACGCAATAATAAACCTGCATAAGCTGCGAAACTCCATTTAAACGTGTTACAAGTGTCCCGAGAACAGAAATTGCAGTCGAGTTATACATTCGGAGGCGGCGTGTCACAAAAACTTAGAGTTACCGGAACACTCGCAAGTTAGGCGCGGGAATTCCGACGGAAACTGGGCGGCTATTCTTGGAGTGTGCTTTATTATGTACGTGAAAAAAATGTTACATATACAATATTCTTGTCATAGTGTTCGTCTTATTGGAAGGCGAAGTCTTATTGCAAAAAGAAATGTTTGAGTTTTTTTTGTGTGAAAACGTGAAAAAGTGAAAACTTAGGAATTTAAACGTAAATGACTATAAATGTGTATGACATAATATTATATTATGACTGATGTGTTCCACAATAAATATTTGCACACCTGAAGAAGGCTTTTACCTTTACCCTTATATCCTTAACAATGTATAAGGTAATAATATTATTAACTACTTTGATGGTGCTGTAAGTTTGAAGAGTAATTGTCGTTAAATTAGTCAGTTACCGCTCATGCGACATTATATCGATCGTTAGTTAAATCAATTGCCGTAATACACCCCTCGTCGGAGCTAATGTTACAAACTATTTGAACTAAACTGCTATTAGTGCAATGGCTAGACGAGCCCGTTTTATTGAAATCCAACGCTTTCTATGAATTATGGCATTTAACGCGAGATTTCCCCATTAATTTTACATTTAATAATTTAGAATTAAAATAGATCCTAAGGCTAATTCAATTGTGAATTTATTATAATAATAGCACAAAATAACTAGAATTATTTTTAATTACGTATATTTATTTTGGATTGGAAGAAAAATTGTGCAAAATTGTGTACGATAGGTACGTTAAATTTCATTGTTGAGAAATAAATAGTTACCTATACAATACTCAAGCTGTTTTAATAGTTGTAAATCAGTACAAACTACTACTGAAATTCTTAAAAAGTATCTATTCAACTATGTAGCTGGTATTTTACACTAGCTTAAATAAAAGCAGTAGTAAGGTAGTAACTTTTTAATATTTAATAATCTGTGGTAGTAGATTCACCTTCTACAGACACAAAAAGTAACAAATGTTATCACATATAATCCGAATATTCACAAAGAAGCGTTTTTACTACAATATCCCTCCCTCATTAAGTTTTAACGAACCGTTTCATGTAATGCGAGAGTCATTAAGTCTTCAGTTGATCGCGGCCTGCTTCGATATTCGTTTTAAATTTCATTATACTGATAATTCCCGTTTTATTTACACGAATTGTCTTTTAATTAAGTATAATTATGATCAACCGCAGTGTCGCTGTATTTTAATGCAAAGTTTTTGCTACGCTATTGTGGAATAGATAGAGAAATGTTCTTTATTAAATAAACTTTGTTGCTTTTATCACTGAGACAGTGTGTCTCAGTTTTAAAGAAGTGAGCAAATCATTTGGAAATCATTTCTTTTAACGAATATATTTTCGTTCAAATTAGTAGGTACTCTACATTTACTTTTTCTGGTTGTTTAATTTTAGAAACGTCCCACAAATAGTAATTTTATTAGATAGAGTAATTCAAGAGGAATTTATGAGCAAATTATAACATGCGTAATTGCACCCGTGTTAAATTACATAAGTAATTAAAAGCAGTTTCAAAATCAGTACAAATACTTGAAATATCACAAGCCTAATTAAATCAAATCGACGATAAACCGTCCCTAAACATGAAAACTTCTACGCTCACTCCAGTAAGTAAACAAATATTATTTTAAAGCGAGACAAACGTGTAAATTCGCGTAATGTAACCACGAATAGTTGGCACAGCCTCCGCGTACAAGTAGCAATCTCGTCTAAATACTAGCATTATACGGCTTGCCGCGATTTCCAACTGAATTAAAATGACGCTTATTTCGGCGGAGTGGGCTGGAGGCGTTTTTAAATATTTTTATGAAAGAATAAATAAGATTTAGCGCGCAGTGCGCAGAATTCAGTTGAATAGCGCTTAGTGCTAATTGTGTTGTTATTTTTAGCGGCATGAAGAGAAGTTCTTGGTTTTAATATTACTTGCGTGTTTGAAAGAATTCTTAGTTGTATGCCTATTGCGTAATTCAAAAACGTGACGCAGTTATACTTGACTATATTAAGAGTCCTTATCGATTTTAGAGTGATTTTTACTTGTTTCTGTAATTCTTTAGACGCTCGTTTAACAAAACTAAATTAGTAACAATGTGTGATGATATCTTAAATTAAAGATTCATTCAATATCTAAAATACGTTCGAGACAATTTATTGATATTCATTGTCCAGTTTGTTTAATAGCCAATAACCTAAGGCGTGTTTCAATTTTTTCCATGCGGGACGTTCGTGTCTTTGTATTTTACACGGAATTTAATAGAAGAAGTTTTCTTATAAAATATACTACAGTAAAGACACTGAGACATCCTAAAATATGTTCGAGGCAATTTATGTACTTTTATTGAAAAATTCAAAGAACATCTAAGTTAAAATAGCCTTACTTTGATGAAATTTTATGCGTATATGGCGTCGAATTTCTAGTTCTTACAACAGAGTTAAAAAAAATAAAAAATACACACTAAATGATAGGTTAATGCTTAAAAATTTGCAATAAAAAAAATACATATTATATGTTTTATGAAAGAAATGGAATAATTTAAAGTTCTCTAGAATTTTAGATTATATACGGGAGCGCAAACGTTGTTACGGCAGATCTATATAATCGAATATTCTAGAGAATTTTAAATTATACCATTACTTTCATATAACATAGTAGTTAGTTTTTTTAAACGAGCTCCTAAAGAATTAAAGAAACAAGTCAAAATCACTCTTAAAATCGATACGGCCTCTTAACATAAAGTGATAATATCCCGAATCAGTACAATAGTACCTATTTATACTTAATTCCATTTTCTAAACAATACGGCCAGATCCATACAGACAAATCAACACAATTAGATTTAATACAATACAGTAGAGGTATTTGTGCATTTTTTCGGCGAAAGTAAAAATAGGATAGGGTGTCACTAAGAGGGATATTTTGTTCTGGGTACGACTGACACGCTCTAACATCGCAGACTGAATATAGTTTATAACCTTATTATTTTCCCAAACTTTTTTGCAAGATATCAAACCAAAGAAATCTTTTTCCGCTCCCCGCAAATGCGTGCACGTAATATATCATACTTACATACAACCAATAACATTGCATCTTTCATATTTTCAAACTCTGACCAATATATCTAAACTTTATGATTTACGGACTGTGTTTATGACTCTCACCTGCACGCTGTTTGTTCGCGTCTGATACTTTTTCAAAGTTTTTCAAATAACGACATTATAAATCTTGTGTGTCTATTAATATTGTATCTGGTTATCGATGTGTTTTGGCTAGAATTATTGTAAAAGTGATGTATTTTTTTTATTTGGTGCAAACTTTTTCGAATGTGAAACTTTGATTATCCATGTGATAATCAAAGTTGTGATGATGATATAATATGGAAAAAAAAAATTAATATCAGTCACTACCGGTCATTCTAGCCAATGTGGAAAAATATCCCAATTGAATTTTGCTTAGTGTAATTCTTTTTGTCGGTATATATACAGTTTTGGTCTGATTTTTCTGAACTGATTTTTTAACATAATATTTCTTACCTCATATTTCATCACTTATTATAATCATTGCGTTTCTGCATTTATTTCTTAATACAGTATGATTGACTAATTTATACCTTAGTAAATATTTATTACTCTGTGCTCATACCACCGATAATAAACTGTACCGTATACTAACACGTCTTATAGTAGGGGAGCCCAGGATGCTAAATGTGGATTTACTCGAGCGTCACGGGAACCTATTAGAATTGGTAGATTAGACCATAGCGAGAAAAAAAGGTCCTATAATGTTTTCACTTTTAGCGGTGGGGAAGGGTTTTTTGATTTTTTTTAATTTAAAAAAGAAAAAAATTGGCTTGGAAATACTCAAGCGCGTTAGATATTGATATTTTGCATGCTCCAGGACGTCACTGAAAAAAAGTATACGTTAATCTGACGATTTAAGTGGCGATTTAATCGCTATGAAGAAAGGGTAAAAAATTAAAGTAATATTATTCGAGCGCGTCAGATTAATATATGGGGGGGTTAATTACAATATAAGAAGTCCCCATTTCGCTAATCTGACGATTCGAGCTCAACCTTAGGGAATTATGGATTATTCAAATTTTCCAGCGGGGCCCCTGAGCGCATCCACCAACCATAACTGCTCATATTAACTAGAGGTACTAATGAATAGCTAAGGTACCGTCCCTTATAGTAATCGGACGCGCTCGAGTAAATCCCAAAATCCCCTCTTGGGCTCCCCTACTATTAATACAACCACAGAGTAATCAAACGTCAATATAAATTTCGCATTCCATACAAGTAGGCGTATGTGCACATATTTCTACAGTTCAATGTATTATGATATAGAGGCCGCTGGATGAAAATTTACACGTCTCTTTATTGTTGTTTATGGCACTCTCTGTTCTAACAGTGATCTGTGGGACGCAGTACGTGATGATATTAAATAAAATCGGTGAATCTATAACATATAAATCCGTGATAATGTTATAACTGCGACAGTAACTGCCTGTGTGTTTCTGATACGTTCTCTTACTAAAACTACAGAAAAACATAATAAATTTGCAATACAGACTGATGTGACCTTTCTCAAGATGGACTATACACTATACAGTTTTACCATTACAGTAAGTACTTAATTTTTTAGTTAAAACCTCAAGCGAAAAGCTACTACAATAAAAATCAACGAACATATTATGCTTGTTATTTACTTACTCTAGTCTTGAGGAGTGGGCTACATGCAAACTTACAACATACATATGAAGCTAATAAGAATATGTTAAAAAATAAACAGACTATCAAAATTCAAAATCAAAATTATTTGTAAAGATATAAATTAAAACTTTGTGAAGTCACATCCCACGCTCTTCCTACCATAATTTTTACATGAAGTTTTTTATCTTAAATGATTGATGGATGCTGGGAAATGGAAGATGGATGATTTCAACGACGTTTCATTATTAGTATTTTCTTTTTAAATTAGAATAATAAATTTATCATTAAGACATTCAAATATAAAGCGCATGTACAATAAGAATAATTTTATTGCGATTTTATTTGAGTCTAGCTGTGCCCCGAGGTTTTTGCTCACCCGCATTGCTCCGCTCCTGTTGTACAGCCTTCCTCGATTCGGCTATCTAATACCAAAAGAATTTTTCTCTAGTTTGTCTTCTCTACAACTCCTTACAACCAAATCGGTTCCGACAGTTAGAAGTTACTGTGAAATAAAGATACTATACGACCCGTATAATATTTCACTCTTTAGAATTATAAGCCTTTTTGATGTTTATTTTATAATAATTGTACAATAACAGTTTTCATATTCTCTATTCAATTATTATAACTTTCTAACCTTACCTTTCAAAAACAAGAACAAATTTGCTTCAAAACAAATTGTATTCATTATTTCAACTACATATAATATGTAATTAGGTTTGTATGTAACAGACTGCTTTGTATTCGAATTTGATCTCCTTTAAACAAACAGATTAAATTCAAACTTTGTAGACTATTCCTGGATCGGTGACGATACAATAATTTCATGAGTTTAAAGCGTGATTTTGAGTTATTCTAATTTTTTTTCTTGTAGAGCACAAAAAGTTGATTATCCTGCCCAATCTAATATCCCATACTTACCTACCTATTCTTCCGTAGTTTTTGGGCATTCCAACCCTTGTATTAATATCAGCACTAAAAATCTGAAGCATCACCGCAGCAGACGCTATAAAATAAACGGATTCTCAGATAACCGGCAACTTTTTACGGCCAATAACATCTTTAATAAGTTCGCCAGTAAAACGTTTTTATGTCAAACGATTCGGTATGGCATTAAGCAATTGCCAATCCGAGTGTATGTCAATGTTTTCGTTTTATGAACACGCGCCTTTTGTAAAAAGAGTGATACAAATGCGAATAATTATGTCTATTTTATGACAAAAAATGTTTTTATGGCCGGTTTACACAGGCTCAGCAACTAAGTGCTTAGTCCATAGTAAATTTGTTTAAACTTTTCAAGCGATAGACAACATTTCTTGCAATGTACTTATATCTC
>CAJQZM010033222.1:440-13885 GCA_907164665.1 Colias nastes | reverse complement strand
ATGTTTTATTACCTACGAAATCACAAAACAGCACAATTAAAAAAAAAATACCTATAAAATAAAAATATAAAATAAATAATATATAAAATATCACTTAAATAATTAAAATGCGAGACTTAAACAGGTGACCATGCAAGCATATCGTAAATCACTCAATACCTATTTCAATTTACCCTTACGGAAAATCCCCCTAAAAATAAATCCTTTAAAAGCCACAAACACGCACAGGAATCGAAATTTTGGCAAGTCCACAGACGCAATAGTAACCATGATTTAATATAAACTATTTAAGTTCGTCCATTCAAAAAAGCAGGAATTTAAAAGGAAACGCCGCTCATAAGTTTGATCGGGAGCCAAGAATAATCTCTACCTGAAAGATTCCCGATTCCCGTCTTTTGGCACGAATTCCTAAACTGTCCCGGGTGAGGTTATACCGTCTATAGTGACTATACGGTATGCTGCGGCGTCTTACTAACTTTTATCGCTACTATGGAAACTCGATTGTGTTTAGAACCCTTTAGACTAGTAAGATAATATTGAAAAATGTATGTTGGTGACTTTGCTGCTCATAGAGTAAAAAATACTGGATGTAGGTAAGTGATGAAAAATTACTAATCAATATTGTGGATGTTCATAATATCTGCTTATAGCAGATTAAATTTTTACCACCTAACCTTCACGCAAATTAATGTTTTTTTGTGTCCCAGGCTTAATTTTTTAATTAATAACTTAATTTTTTAAGTAGTAACTAGGAATCAGAATTCAGTTTTCAAATGGATATGATAATTAATATAATATCTTCTATACCAAACGAGCTCATGTGTACTATAAATTAGAAATGGTCTTGATACCAGACGTACAAGAGGTTTTTATAAACTGAACTGAAATTCCAATGAAATATGGTCTGCGTGAATGAAATTACGTCTACTCATTACATAGAGTCAAAAAACGAAATTCGAAACAAATCACGACATTGTCATTTTTAAGCAGTTTCCTTATCCTATTGATACTTTTTTTAAAAACTCTCAAGACACTTATAGACTAAGTCAAACCTATCGAGTTTCAATAGTAAGTGTTTCAAGGAATAATGTACTGTAGAAATTTTGCCTAGAGTCACCGTCAGGTAGGCGCTTGTAGTCAGTAATTAGTCGCTAGAGACGCTTACATGCGCGTAAATATATTACACCTTAGAAATCGCTTACATTAACGGTTTTAATATACGGTTTTGGAGTATTTGGACTGTAAAATACGGAAAATGTGAATGGTTTTGTAAAGGAAATGTGAAGGAAATTCGGATAATTTGGAACATAATTTTGTATACATCTTTAAGAATTTTTGTTCAAAAGTGGTTTCATGAATTCTATGAGAATTCATAATAATTAATTAATACTGCTTTTAATTAAAAATCGTTTATTAAGTAGAACTTATCTCATTAATATATTTTCGTATGATAAAACGCGAGCGAAGCCACGACGAGAAGCTAGTATAAAATAAATGTTCATAAATATAATATATTCGCCACACATCAGGTGCCATATGTGGCTTTCTCCAAGAATTTTCTAGCAAAAATTTACATTTTCTTGATACAAGTACAGCATCTTAAACAAGATTAAATATAATATTCATTATTATAATCTCTAAAGCCGTTGCTCATATGGGAGATGAATGCGGCTTAAAAGATGATTTAAATTAAGATTTTCACGTTTCTATGGTTATCCTTATTAAAATGTTGAATAGAGCGCAAAGGAGTTTATTATGTGAAAATGAAGAATACTTCAAAGGATTTTAATTAACTTGCTTTGCTCCCATGACTTTGTGCAGAAAAGTTCTCGTACTAGTAGTCGGTAACAAATACATATTTCATCTTAGATTATATTTCAGCCATCCTACGCTGCTTCGCGTGGTAGAAGAGAGTATATACTGTTTCAAGTTCTACACAGCACGTATTGGCTTACAGAGAAATTATTATGAACTATTTTATTTCTATAATATCTTGTTATTATAGATACGAACAGATGGTATGTTATTCATTAGATCGCAAGGTTACATATGAAACTATGACTTGTATATTTACTTATTACTTATAACTATAGTGCTTATTTTATAAATTAGGCTGATTAAGAAAAAGTATGGATTATGTGTAACTGAAAGTAAGTATCAGATTCAGTATTCAGAAGACAGTATTCTTGAGAATCAATTAATTCAGGTAGGTAGTAATAATTGTGATGTGAAAATGAAGCCAATTTTTATTTTGAGAATACAATTTTTATGTGCATGTGTTGATGAGTAATCCAATAAACTATTGTTATCTATTATAAAATAATTAAAATAGCTCTTTTCTTGTTAACTGATGAAATATCATTCCTTCTGCAAAACCAACGGCGATACGACTGAAAAACACAAATCCATCGAACTTAAAGCCACAGTTGAAACTGCAGTCTCAAAGTAAAACAAAGAGCGGTTTTTATTGCATCTGTCTTCAATCAATCAAGCGCTGACCGACAAAAACCTTAAATTACTCTTTTATAGTTGCAGCGCTGAAGCAGCTAGTATTGCAAGTTGCTAACGAGGTGCGCAAATACGGGTATATATTTAAGCGATGAAAGCAAGAAGATACTCTTAAACAAACAGCTAAAAGGAAGTTACTTTGTTTTGAAATTGTATGCTTTTTTTATAGTAAGTCTATTTCAATGTTGTGCGAATTCTACGGCAATTGAAATTAAGCAGAATTATGTAAGACTTGACCCTGAAATTTTAAGCTCTTCCATGTCTAAAAAGTTTTAAAGTTTGATATCTAACTGTATGAAACTTAATCAACCTGCCTTTGACTTGTCTTAATCAAATAAACTTTTTACATGCAAAACAAAGAACTTTTTACATGCGTACAAAAGCATAAAGACCACAACTGTTCTGTGATAAAGACGCTCGTCGTAAAAACCACGGTCACACATCAATAAACTGACCATGTCTTCAGCTGCTTAATTTCCAAATATTTTACCAATCACACTATCCATAATATGCAATATGAAGATGATGATGAGAGAATTACTACAATTAACCATTAGTAACACATGTAAAATATAGCCGAGTTTAAACTATCGATCGTAATCATGTCCCTTGTAATGCAAACTCGCTTAACATTAAAGCAAGGCAGTGTAACAGACAATTACAAACCCCAAACCGCACACAATACATTAACACGGATCCCGGACCAAACTCGTCAATCCCTGGGCCCTGTGTGTCCCATACATAGATGTAGAGAACTGGATATCGTATTAAGATATTCATTAAAGCGTATTTATTCATGTAGCACTTTGGCCGGACATACAGAAAATGTATCGTATAAATCCTATTTGTGTCGCATTAAGAATTATATTCATAAGTAATTGTAATAATTTATTTACCTATTTCAAGAATTTATGTGATACAATGCATTTACTAAAACAAATCAATGGTGAGCATCTAATATTAATCAAATATAATATTTTGTAAGTTGTGAGTTGAACTGTGGTATGTGTGAAACTCTGATTGCTCGTGAGCTTTATATAAGTAATCAAACTACTTACATATTTTCAAAGAAAAGATATTATATATTTTCAAAGAAGTGCTGTTATCTCCGAATGTTAAAACTAAGTTAGGTACTCGATAACTTCATAATTGTATTATGAATCATATCAAATATTTATCTATCTGTCAACATCATAGATATCTATATATTTATACAGATACGTATTATATTCAACAAGTACCATCCAGTTCTCTATATCCATTCCCGTGCATCGGATCTCGCTCAGTCAATGCTGTGGAGATTAATAGTTGGCCTGTAATGGTCTGTCTAGATTGATTAGTACATCCCGCGGGACCGGTACCCCAGCTTCCGTTATGACGTATTGTTTTAGAAATATAGAAAAATTTCGCGGTTATAACAGCGTTGAAAGGCTTGAAGGTTTTCATTTTTTACGACTGTGAGCTTTAAAAGCTTTGTAAGGTCATTTTTTAAGTTAAAGTAATGCAATCAAAGATAGATCTAAGCAACAAAGAAGATAGAAGTTAGTTTGTTAAATTTGTACGAGACAAGTTTCAATTTATTGATCGAGTTGAATTACAACACTATATTATATTACATGACCGCCTCCTTGGTACAGTACAAAACTCTCGGTCTGGTAGAACACAGAAGGCTGATCACCTACTTGTAAAGAAAATCGATCAGTGAAACAGATGTATAATGCATCTGCCCCTTACCCCACTAGGGGACATGGGACTTCACTTAAGTATATAATATTGCATAGTAAAATAAAGAAAAAAAACTTTAAAAAAGCTAAATAGCTACAACCCACTACCAGCTCAGAGGCTTAAAGTTTGAAATCTTTTAATACCCAGAAGCTACCAGGCTTGGTGGTCACCTGCCAACTCATAATTGCTAGCCAGCTACTGAGCTCACTTTATTGACAGTTTCTTGGCAAGCACGATTTAATTACGCCATTTTTTCCGTCACCGCTGGCTAGACGGCCAAGCCTCTCGAAATGTAAAATAAAAAGTTGGGGCCCGATAAAGGATGTTTGACTTTGTGCTTTGCAAATCGATTTTTACCCTTTGGGTTATATTTATCATGATAGAATTCATATCAGTCCTATACCTTTCATCCCGTACCTAATTCTGCAAAAAATACCATTTTCATGACAAAAAATAGAAAGAAAGTAACATGATCGATGTTTCCTTCCACCTTCCTCAATAATTGAACTATCCAACAGAAAACTATTTTTTTCAATTTAAAACAATAGTTCCTAAGATTTACATGTTCAATCAAACGAAAGAAGTTTCTAGAACATGATTTAGCTCTACTATAGATAGGTAAGTAAATCTAATAAAGTTTCAACAAACTATCAAGCCTGCTTTTAATATAAACAAATCGACAACAGCAGGAGCTACGTAATATTTTTACACGGATTATGATAAGCATGAGCACAGCACTATCGCGCGGCTTTGTCCAACTTGCCGGCTGATACGAGTTTTATGACGCTGTCGCGATTTCGCGGACACACGGACAGCCAAAATGATGCACATAATAAAAAATATTGAAATTGTATCAACATATGATATAAAAAACACGTTACACGCCATATTATGTTACTGAACATACAGCCGTATATGCCAATGTGGATTCATTATATTATTTAAGTTACAAAAGTTTGAGTTTTCAAAATTAACCAACTGAAATCAGAAAGTATCTGTGCAAATCGCAGAACTTGATTTGTAACTTCATTTTGATCCATATCCATGTACAACCGTATTTGACATCTCTATTATCTATTATTCCCTTCCAAAAGACACGATAAAGTTCTTTCCTGTCATAACTAATTTCTCATCGCTAAATTAATCAAATTGCATTTAATATTATAAAAAATTTAAATTCATCTAAAATATTAATATGATTGCCAATCTCAGTGTATGTATGTTCACGTTTTCCGCTGCACCCGCTTTTCCATTACACAATGTATTTCCCAAAATACAGGCTCATATTAATGAAAACGTTTATCTAAGTTTATACTAGGAGTCGCTACTTCATTGTGCAGATTTGTTTTAGTTTCACAGTGTCAAATGTGAAACTAAAACAAATTTAAATTGGCTTTAAAATAAATAAATGTATATTTAAACTACAATTTTTGCAATATGGGTACTATTGTCGGTAAGTATATAATTTTTTAAAGTTATAAGACGAAACTAATTTCACATTTAACTGAAAGAAATTCAAGAATGTCGATGTCGAAATAAAAAGGGGTAAGGACTAAAGTCCTTCAAGTAAATACTTTAAGGATTTTCACTCAAGTAAAACAGAATCCTTAATGCCAGTAGTTTTTAAATTCTTAGTCAATTGAATTTAACTTGGATGGAGTTTAACCTCTTTTTGTACTGTAGTATAAGAATTATTTTGGGTCATCCATTTCTTCTTCTTCTTCATTTCCTTATATAAATTATTTCTTTTCTTATTAAGTTAAATGAATAACTTACACGACCTCATGGTCCTTCAAATAACGCCTTTATAATAATATTTGCTGAAGAAGTAGTAACAAATATAGATACGGCCAATATAATGCAAATAGCACGTCATATTAAGTACGTTTCGATACATTGCTACAAGTATATTATTTCAGTAAGAAAGTTATTTATTAGATATGCAAAGTCGACATCTGCGGGATTTCAAAAGTATCATAAAATACACTAAGCAGAAAACGTATTCATAAAAAATAGGGATGTGAGCGAATCCTTGCTATTATCGATATTATGATTTAATTAAAATATGTAAAAGTTTTATAGGGTTTAGACTAAAATACGTTTCCTATACAATTAATGTACATTTTTGATTTGGACGTTATGAAAACATAAAATCAATTTATAATTTATTTTATTTTTTCATATTTTTTCGTTTATTAGCAAATAGGAGGTGCTACAATGGACAGTTTATATGTTTAATTAATGTTCATCGTTTATTAACATATAATATATGAGCTATATCAGAAGAATAATATTTAACATTGATAAAAAGTAGCGTTTACTAATGCTGGAAAGAGATTCTATATTCATTAAAATCTCTCCAAAAAATCTATTTGCCAACATCTGCAAGATACCTACAACTAAAATATTAAATTTAATCAATCACGTTCATCAAACGAACCATAAATCCATTCCTGAAAAGCATCGATAACTCCACATCACTACTAGTAGAAAAATTTCCAAGATACGTTTTCGCAGCGTCTGCAGCAAACGACAGCTAAATATGTTAAGGATGGGACGCTCCCAGTCACCACTGACGTTTCTATACTTTGCATCTAGAGTGCCTAGTAATGCGGATATCTAGACTGCTAGTAATAAAAGGAACCCTAGTTGTGCTGTACAAATATTCATGAACTTCAATCGATATGAGTTAAGCTGGCTGGTCTCTGGTTGTTTTTATAAGCGAGACGGTAATGACTTAGAAAGTTCTATTTAAATACAGCAGTCTTATTTGATTTTTTGGGGGTATGAAATTAAGGGCTAACCGCTAATAAATAAAGAAAACTACAAATTGGCAAAAAAGTAATAATAAATTTATTTTATCATTTCAACACTTGAAATTCTTAATTAATCACATGAACATCATTCATATCCTAATATATTATACAGTTTCTATTATATTATGAATATAAGGGACAGTTAGGTACTATTTCTTTCTCAAGGTCAATAATATCCTTACGCACAGCTTCTAACAAATTACACCAATACAAATTACAAACTTCTACACGAAAAATCGACACAAAACACCCAAACAAAGCTTCCAATCGAATTCCTCCGATCAAAAAGCCATAGCGATATCAAGGATAATGATAACATGATCTCCGGATAACGCTGGAGCCGCGCCACACGCGCCGCGCCCATTCGACACTCCGTGACCAGAACACAAAACTTATGTCACATTTTAAAGGCGTAATGTGATCTTTCAGTGTTGTTTGGTAATTAAACTTTTGATGGTAAACTGAGAAAGTCAATGGTGTGAAACAGAAAGTGATAACATGTTTTATTTTCCTGTATTTCTTTTATATTATATTATAGTTACGTATTTTAATAATCTTATTATCTTAAAAGGCCTACCTATCAATAGACAGACCAAAAAGACGTGTGGCACTCGGGGACTGCCGCGGTAAAGCTATTGCATAGCGTGCCTTCAAGCCACACCTCCGCGCCCGTCGGAGTGGGGAGTGTGAGGTTTTTCGTTACCGAATTTCTGGATTCGGTCCCCGCGCTCAAGGCCCGCGATAGAAGCAATGCAATAGCTTAAAAAACTATTTCAAAGATGACGATGAACGATCGCCGACGCGCGCCGCTGCGGTTCGCAGCTTTTGTCATGGTAATTTAAAAAAATAGTAACTATGTATGTTGTGCCGTTTGATATACAACTTTTATATTTGAGGATTCATTGGATATGTTTACGTATTTTTTTTAATAATTCGTGTATATCTTATCTTGGCAAGCTGTGGATAAGTTCTTTTCATCGGCCTCATAGTCGTCAATAATTTATAAATTATTTTATAAACGATGAATTTGTCCCAGTTCGTCAAAATTTCTACTCAGCTAGATGTTATCGACCTTAATCAAATACCTTACAAGAATTTATTTATTTTTCATTGAAGTCTATGCCGTGAAATAAAATCTTAGATAATATTTTTTCTAATATCTTCAAACTCAGCCATTCCAAACTACTACTTCTTACGTATTCTTGTCTCCCACTATGCAAGTTATATCGCATTCCCCATTTTTCTCAAAAATAAATCTCCCAATCAACCCTGCACGATTGTCTCATAGAAAAGCAGTCTAGAGATCATTTTATAACCGCCGAAATGCATTATCCCCTTTATATTCGCATGCCGTGCCAGGCCAGAATGGATGCTCTGTCATCGGTCACGAGCTGTGAAAAATGACACACTATTAGCCTGCCTGTCTGGCTATCCTCCTGTGGTATTGTGGAAAGAATTTAGATGCCCTATTATGCAGTTTGTGTGCGACAATCGAACTTATTATAATGTGAATGGTCGTGTAGGACGTGAGAGTTGGAAGTTAGAATTTGAGGTTGAATTGTATTTTAATTGGTATATCAGATTGCAAATATACATACTATTATATAACGCGTTTCATTAAAGAAACGAATCTTCAATGGCGGCCAAAGCTGACTCTGACACATGGTAGGGTCAGCAAAAAAGAAAATAAAAACAACGTAAATGGATAATTATTTTATAAATTATTTCAATCTGTTTGTTCACAAACTGTTTTGTGATCGTATTTGTGTATTTATATGAATTATCATATTTACGTGTACAGAATGCAACAAAATCCCCATAATACTCGTAATGAGCCCATAAAACCGAACAACTTTTCCCAAAGAACATATTATGACAAATTCCAATAAAACATTATTAATTACTATCGCATATACATAATTGTCATTGTAACTTTATGATAAAAACTATTATAGGGAAAATCAAATACATTTTAGTGATTTTACTTTTCCCTATTTTTTTTGCATACCGTACGGCCGTGTGTAAGCGAGAGGGAATGATAAGCGCCGCCATTTAAGATTCGTTTCTTTAATGAAATGCGTTATATCTTAAAACATACGACATACTTAGGTAGGTACCAACTACATAAAAAGCTGTATAATTTACACTGTAATAAATATCTTTTTCCCAAACCTTAAATTCACAGAACGTAAACAATTATCCCTTTTCCAATAAACACCCAAAAAGAAACCATAAAATTTCCAATCAAAACATAAACACGAGAAATAACAGACGCAGAAATAGCGACAAGTCAAAATGGCTATTCTCAAATTCTCATAGCAATTACTGGCGGATCGTTTTTTCGGCGAGCGGTGCCAAGCTTGCCAAGTGTCATGCGGTGTGTTGCGGCTTGTAATTAAATCGTCGGTTGCCAAGAATCTGACAGGCACACGCTGTGAGATGCTCGATAATTAGCCTGTTATTGGCCAGACGGAATATGCCTGTAAATTGGGGATTTAGATTGTTAAGGAAACTGGCTTAAATAATCCGCTTTACGTGGAAACAATAGTTGTAGATACTGCTCTCAGCTCTGTAGTATATAGACGGGTTACGATATGAGATGTTTGTGTTACAAGCATTTTCGGTGCGAAATATAATACGGCGTTATCATTATTCATCTATTGCAATGTTATAAAATAACTTTGTGTACGTGAAGTGTGAGTTGTTGAAGGTAATCTCTAGATCTACTAAACGAACAAATTTCGAAATTTATTTTACAAATGGAAACTCATATTATTTATGAATGTTTAGGATTTGCTTTTTTAACTCGAATCTAGGTTTCTAGCCAAGAATAAAGCATTAACTTTATAAAAGTGTGAATACATAACTTGATTGGCTTGGAATAATTGGGGAAATAGACTGTTTAACATCGAATATTCCTATTAAAATACACAATCCGTAATAAATTGCTTTACTTGTAACAACACAATGTTTTCAAACGGTACCATTATACAGATAAAGCTGCCAATTCAACTAAAAACAAACTGGATGGCACGTTATTGATTGTTAACTCTTTTGTCTCACTAATGGAGTCGCTTGATTAATGTACCAGCGAAATTGTCCCCTAATTAGTTGCGATAGCGTTTTGTAATGGCGTCGCTTCATAATTACAATTCTGTAAGTTCCCGATGATAATTTGGCGAGCGTGAATTGTGGTTAAGTTACGTTTTGTTTACAGTTTTATCGTCTGTCAGCTGTTTGTTTGGTAATGAACAGCTTTTTGGTGAAGATGGGAAATAATTAATGCTTTATACGATACGATTGATGCATAAAATGATGGAAGTCTTAGATATCTCCGAAAAGGCACTTGAATCAATAAAGTTAGTATTTAAGTGTAAGTTTTAAAGTGAAACTTTTATTACATCGTCTCAAACTTTTTGGTCTGTGTAGCGCATGTCGCGTGTATCGCGGCTGCCGAGTAGGTATACCTACTCGGCAGCCGACCGTCACGCGACATGCGCTACACAAAGCAGTGTTCGGAACCGTTCGAACAGTGTCACTTTTACCGTGGTTTCATAAAACCACACAACATTTTTTTTTACAATAAATATTTTTCAGTTAAAACACGCCATAGTTTGTTAGGCTAATGAGTTTTGGTAATCAGTGCTGGCGTAAGGGCCACTGACACCCCGGGCGAAAATATTGTGGCGCCCACTTGTGAGAAGCAATATCAAGTTGACCAAATTCAGACCTTGGCGCCCCCCAGAATTTGTCGCCCTGGGCCATCGCCCCCTCTCGCCCCCTAACGCCGGCCCTGTTGGTAATAATAATAACGTATTAAAGAGCATGTCTAAATATAAAAGTTTCATAATGAATTGCATTTACAATAAGTTACAAGCTATATAACTACCCAATCATAAAAATACAGAATGATACAAGTATGGATACAGATATAGCACAAATGAAATCGCAATCCCAACTTTGTTTTAAACTTTAAATTTATATTTTTAATCTGTGCGTTGTCCACACCGTGTATAGTCTATACTCTATACCACATAGCTTGCATCCTGCAATAAGATGTTATGAGTTTAATTAAAACAGTTATTTATCACAAACAATTCCCGCGTTAAATTGGATTTTACGAAGAAACGTGGGCGGAGGTTTTAATTCAAATACTTTGTTGTGAAATATGAAACATATTGCTCGTAATTGGGTGCTTTGTTTGTACGATATATTGTTGTTGTATAGTTTTAGTTGTATTAGATTTTGGTGATAAAGGTCGGGAATTTTTAGCGTGTTTCTGTTTGTTATATTAACGTATTAATGAAGGCGTGCGAGCTCATTATTACCTAGTATCACTACATAGTATAAAACAAAGTCGCTTTCTCTGTCCCTATTTCCCTATGTCCCTTTGTATGCTTAAATCTTTAAAACTACGCAACTGATTTTGACAGGGCCGGATCTACCCATGGGCTTTATGGGCTGCAGCCCAGGGCCCCGAGGTTAAAAGGGCCCCCAAACCCCGATAAAAAAAATAGGCGATAATTTGAAAAAAAAAATCTGTAGTTTTCGAAAAACAAATTGATGAAAAATCGCATACCTACTTCAATAACTTTTGCTAACATGTACAAGGATGTTTGCATGTTGATTTTCAACTTATAGAAAATAAATCTTATTTAATGAAACTATTTGGTTATTTAATATATTATATGCCGTGGCCATATCGTAGATTTGCTCATTTCATGAAATCATTAATCATTACACGAAATGGTCGCATTTCATGAAATGGTTAATTGTCTATTGGCCACAACATGATGTGGTTTGAGCAGATCAATGATAAGAAATCGTTTCTCGATATGGGCAACTAAACGCGCGGTTTTTTCACGAAGTGATCAAAATTATTTGATCATATCGTAAAGTAGTTACATTAATCATTGGTAGAGGCGCTGCAAGCGCTGTGTTTATGTGTGGAGATGGCGGCCGCTGGCGAAAATTTTATTATTCGCAGTTAACAACTTCATAATTCGTTTGCTCGTTCGTTTAATTAAAATATGAAGAAAGTCATAGCAAAGAATTTACGACGAAGAGGTTCGAGTACTATGGAAACTGCGGATATCTTATATTAAAAAAAAAATGCGTCTAAAATCCTATAATTATATTTATATATCCCAGTATATTATTGTAATTGTTTCTTTTCTAAAAAGCGATTCGCTTCTGGCACTCGCCGGCCGCTGCCGCGGCACGCTTGCTTTGCTCGCTCGTCTAGTGCGTTGTTTTAACAAAGTCTAACCTAACCTAACCTAACTATTTCCTATAACAGAAACGATTCGCTTCTGGCACTTGCCGGCTGCCGCCGCGGCACTAACTTGAAAGACAATAAACCAGTTTTTAAAATATTCTGAATAATATTATTAAATACTAGCTTTTACCCGCGGCTTCGCTCGCGTTAAGAAGTATTAATATTAATTAGGTATATTTTTGCGGCTTTGCTGGTACTTTTGTTTAGCGTATGTAAAAACTTAACAAAGTCTAAGCCCAATCGGTATAAAATTGACATACATAGTTTCATACAAACTTTCATCCCTTATTTAATCCCCTTGGGGGTAGAATTGATCCAAATCCTTTCTTAGGGGATACCTACCTGCATGCCAAATTTCAGCCCGATCCGTCCAGTGGTTTGGGCTGTGCGTTGATAGATCACTATATCAGTCATCTTTGAGTTTTATATATTATTAAGAAGATTAAAGGTATGAATTTTCGAAAATCTTTTCTTACCGGACGCCTACGTCATAAGATCTATCTACATGCCCAATTTCATGCAAATACATCAAAGGAATAAAAAGTTTCCTACAAATTTCTATTGCCTATTTTACAACTTTAGGGGATGAATTTTTAAAAAAAATTCTTAACAGAACGTCTACGTCATATGATCTATCTACATGCCCAATTTCATGCAAATACATCCAAGGAATAAAAAGTTTCATACAAACTTCTATCCCCTATTTTACCCCTTTAGGGGATGAATTTTCAAAAATCCTTTCTTAGGGGACGCCTACGTTATGACATCTACCTGCATGCCTAATTTCAGCCCGATCCGTCCAGTGGTTTGGGCTGTGCGTTGATAGATCACTATATCAGTCACCTTTGAGTTTTATATATATAGATTATTTTAATATTTTATGGACTCCCTATATTTTATACGATCTGGCCAAATGTGGATGACAAAATCGTGAAACGTTGACGATTCAACGATTTGGTCAAACTATGTAAGCCACATCATGAAATGCGACCATTTCGTGAAATGATCAATCATTACATATAATTCACATTCACATTCACATTCACATTCACATTCACATTCACATTCACATTCACATTCACATTCACATTCACATTCACATTCACATTCACATTCAC
>CAJQZM010033221.1:20713-37825 GCA_907164665.1 Colias nastes | reverse complement strand
AAAAAAAGAACTGCATTTCTTTTTAATTAAATTCCTCAAAAAAAAAAATTAAAACAATTTTCAGTTTATCTTCATATTTCCATTTTTAACGATTTTCACTTTCTAGAAAAACTAAACCGTAGGAAATCGGACCTAGTACCGCTTTCCAACCAAACACGTACCTTCAATTTGCTTTACGATTTCTTCTATAGAAGTACACTTAAAGCAAGTTTTTAAAACGAGAATTCACTTATAGTTTCTATGCGATAAAAATACTTTAGCATTTTAATTACATACATGGATGATGGAAATCAATATTTACGGTGCGGACGTCGCTGTTTTATTACACATTGAAAGGTAACCGATCACTTTTTACATTTTTTTTTATATTTAAAGCGTAATAGTTTTCTAAGCATTATGTAATATAGGTATTAAATAGACATGCAAATATCACATGTGCAAGCAACATTAAAATTATAATATGTATAATTACCTACGCATTTAGTTATTACTCGTAAAACAATACATAGATAGACGTTAAAGTACTGTTCTCAGAATACAGAACTATCTTCAAACTTCGACTATTATAAATACATTATGTGTCCCGAACATACCCCCGACTACAATAATAATTGTTAGATACGTTTATTATTTACAAATAAGTTCCATGTAAGACATCATTATTCTTGTGTCGCGGTCGGATTCAATGAAAAATACGTATAACGCGTTTCATTAAAGAAACGAATCTTCAATGGCGGCCAAAGCTGACACTGACATATGGTAGGGTCAATAAAAAAGGAAATAAAAATAATGTAAATGGATAATTATTTTATTAATTATTTCAAATTGTTTATTGACAAACTTTTTTGTTATGGTATTTGTGTATTTATATGAATTATCATATTAACGTATACAGAATGCAACAAAATCCCCATAATACTTGTAATGAGCCCATAAAACTGTGTTTTATAATAGTCCTGTTCCTTTGGCAATAGATAAGCAGCTATGATCCTCGTACGCATTTTAGTAAGGAGGTGGTCTGATGTGATTTGGTTTTAAAATTTTGTGTGATTCATGTTATTTGTATTTTGACGTATCTAGTCTTTTGAGTAGCGTACATTCGTAGCAAAATGTAGTACCTAGAGTAACACAAAGAAAGGCCATCGGTACGAGTTTTAGCTTTTACGGGAGAGCTTTATTGTTGTTGGAAGTTCATTCCATACTTTCAATACTTTAGCAGAAAGTATTCTTTATGTACCTTTGAAGGAATTTCTAGAAACGGCGAATATATGCGATTCTGAGAAATTGTAAAGTAAATATTTAGGAGCAGTTATGATTTCTGAACTTTAAATAATAAGTTTCATATTTGATGTTTTTAAAGTACACGAGGCGAAATCGAACCAATTTTAAATACATATTTCAAGCAGTTAATATTAGTTAGTACAAGAATTTTCTTATTTACTCTATCTTATAAATATTTATGAACAGTCATTTTCAGAACTACCACCGTGTCGGGTTTTCGCATCGACTTCCTTATGAATCGACAAGAAACTCCATAGTTAGGTACCTACTCGTTTTTAAAATTACAAGTAGGTAGGTAGGTTTATTTCATTAGCTGCACGTCATAGACGTACTATAGGCACCTAATAGGCACGTATAGATATGTCACATACAGTTCATTAATGGCAGTTCTTGTATAAAAATAGAACATTACCAAAAAATATCGTTAGACGACGTCTCCGCTGATTTTCTGGGACATAAAGCTTTTATTACCATGACCTATCGAATATCAATAATTTATAAGTTGCCGGGCAAATAGCGTTTTCATTCAGATAAAAAGTCATTAACGCGGTAATTAAATGATGTTCGCATGGACGGTCACGGGCCATTTTCTCACGAGTCGACTCGTCCATGGACTATTAAGTACTTGATGGAATTCATGTTTGTAATGAGTTTTGTTGCCTCTTTTATTCTACGAAAATTCTTTCCGCTACATGAATTAATGCTGTTTTCTTTCATCGTGCTTGGAATTATTCTTCCGCGATATAACCGTTACGGAAATAGCATACTTGGCATATTTGCCTTTTTCCAATGGCGTGGGTAGCCAAAAAAATAAAGCCTAGATACTTATTTTATTATTTAAACCTAAACATAGAGCCTTATAAAAACACAAAATCATTTTTTTTAATTAACTTCATGATGTAGGAACCTTTACATTCAGTTACATAATTTCTCACAATGTTTTTTAGATCGTAAATCTGATTTTCAACACGCTATGACCTAAGTAATAACTTCTAGGTCGTGGGATCGGAAAGAAGCGCAGCATAATCGTTTGCAAAATATGGCTTATCCAATGAAGCGAAAATGTGTAAGTAAGTACATTAATATTGTATACTAGTTAGTTAGAAGTTCGCGGCTCGAAAAAAGATTCATTCTAGAAAAAAGAGTCCCTGGTTGACCCTTCTTCTACGATTTTCTTATTTATATTCGACTTTTTAAAATATTGTTTAGGTATAAACAGTCAGACTTTCGCATTTATAATAAAAGTTGGGACGTATTAATATGAGCTGGTATATAACACAAATAAATTATACACAATACGATTTAAAGCTATTAGAGCTGAAAATAATGAGTTTCGTACCGGTACAGAAATAAATTGATTGCACATTGAAATTAATTACTTATTTAATATTAACGACCTATCATTATACTACTATTAATAGGTATTAAAACCAAACTGAGATGTCAGCGATTTGTAGCCACGCAGACAGATACAAGCCATAGTATAATAGGCATTGATTTATTTACAAGGAAATAGTGATTAATCAATCTGATTTTGGTAGACTTGTGGAAGGTACCTATTAAACTATATAGCATGTAATAGTTTGCTATATTATTCCGAAATAAAAGATGAGTTTTAGGTTTTCTTGTTAGATGTATATAGGATACTTTTATACTTTTTCGAGATTATGCTATTAAAATTTGAGGGTTGTAGGTATATTAATAGAGAAGCATTTTTCTTCGAAACCCGCATGTACCTGTAGAACATTCCAGTATGTTTGTGAGAGTAAGATGCGAATCTCGAAAGTGCACTGTTTGTCTATTGTCATGTAAATCATTGTGATGACGAGATAGAAGCAGGTAAAACTGCGATTAAACCGGTAACCTGTTAAAAACTCGAATTTCTATTACCCGAATCTTAAAACCCCGAAAACGGTTGTTAGAACTTTTAAAAGACAGATGTAATGAATGACAACTTTAGACAATTCCTTTTTTAATTTCCCAGATGAATCAATTTCCAGATACACCAAAACCAGATTTTTAAAAAGTATTTTTTTGTTTCCCGTATTCTCATAATCCAGATATAGTTATACCAGATTCTCAGAATACTTATTTTTGTTTCCCATCGCACCATTTTCCAAATAAACTATTACCATCATAATCTTTTTATTTGGTTCCCATATAATCGTATAACAGATAAACCTTTGCCAGATTTTCATAATCTCTTTATTTGGTTCCCATACAATCGTGATTATACCTTTACTATTGCCTGAAAATAAACATTACCAGTAAGTAAATTTATTGTTTTACTTGTCCATTACAGACAGGTTTAAGTGTCAAATACGACTCAGTAGGTTAGGTTAGGTTTGAACTGCGACCCTCACGCACGAGCCGAGCGAGCGAAGCGAGCGTGCCGCGGTAGCGGCCGGCGAGTGCCAGAACCGACTCGCTATTGTTTTACTTGCCCATTATAGAAAGGTTTAAGTGTCAAATTCGACTCAGTAGGTTAGGTTAGGTTTGAACTGCGACCCTCACGCACGAGCCGAGCGAGCGAAGCGAGCGTGCCGCGGCAGCGGCCGGCGAGTGCCAGAACCGACTCGCTATTGTTTTACTTGCCCATTACAGAAAGGATTAAGTGTTAAAATCTATTCAGTAGGTAAGGTTAGGTTCGTGCTGCACCCCCTGGAAGGATTTCGTTTTTCTGGATATCGTTTATTTGAATTTCAAAAATCTGGACATTGTTTATCTGGATATCAATCAACTGTATTTCAAAAATTTGTGTTTTAAAAATCTGGCTTTCGTGCATATGGATTACGGTCATCTGGATTTTGTGCATTTAGATTTCGTATGTCTGGAACTCATTCGTCTGGATTGTAAAACGTCGTACACATGAAGAAATGGGCAAATGAAATTCGGAGTTGCGATTTTATGGCAAACAAAACTTCGAAATTTTAAAATTCGGAGTTATGAAAAAATGTCCAAACGTTTTCGGCATTATGATATTCGGAATATTAAAATTCGAGATTAAGATAGGTAACCAATAAAACCTTTAATTTTAATTTAATAACTAAGTGTAATTTTATGTCATAATAACTTGAATGTTATGAGATACTCTTTTGTAGAGAAAATATTTATTTTGAGAGCAGCACTATACAGTAATTGTTTGTATCATAAACAAGAAGTAAATTAATGTAGGTAACTGTATTTGAACAGTGCAATGTTTTATTTTCTTTTGATGTGAAAGATTTAAAATTCTTGAAAAAAATCTTTTTGTTCGTATTTTATTTCATACATATATTTTTCACAATAATTAAAGCTTCACGCGTCCTACGTACATTATTTGCTCGTAACTAAATCAGTATGTTATAGTAGGACGCGTGAGGGGTTAATATTCATCATCTACATTTTAACATTATCGAGATTTTAAATGATCATGTATAAATATATTATGAAAAGTCGAATTGGAAACATAAAATCTAACATTTTTATCATTGAATATATTTTCAAAATAAGATTATATGTATTTGCGAGTATAAATCCAATTTTGTTGAAAAGAAGATGACAGTATAAAGTAGATTTAAAACGATATTAGGGAGTGGATTGAAGTCGATCGGAGCCAGCGATGTGTGAGTATTGCGTATCTTATTGCAGTATACCAGACCTCTTTGACATTGGTAGGTATAGACTATATTATTATATATCAAAGAATTATTTAATCTATATTGTTATAAATATAAATACAGAAGTACTATGTATTTTAAAGAATAAGTAACACGCTGTTTCTGATTAATAAAGATACTGATTTGTTGTTGTACCTATAGATAATAGACGTTTGTATTACAAACTTTGTAATATGTATATGCCTTTTAAATTTATTTATAATTACTGCAAAACTCAATGGTTAGGATTTTTTTTTCGAATTTATAACATGTATATGAGCGACATTAATTTCACGTTATGACAATGTTACGAATAGTTAATTTATTTCAATATTTTCTAATATTAAAGAGAAGTTATCAATGTAAAGCATTATACCCTTAGAAGAGGCGCGCCGCGCGAGTGTCTTAAAAGTTAAAAACCATCGTTCGTTAATACGATGGTACCGCACTAGTGGTAATAGGTAATTAAACTTTGTATGAAGCGTGTTCGGGGAAACCACTCTGAAAGCGAACTTGCTTGATACGTGGTTAATATAAATAAATAAATATTATATTAAAATTATACTTAGTATTCTCCTTTGTCAATTTTAGGCAAGCATGAAGGATCAAGTGGAATATAAATTATTTATGAGGTGTTTTCCATCTGTAGGGAAGAAGAAGAGTAGTGGAAGGCGTTGTAAGGAAATAAAAAAAAAACGTCTCTATAATATCATCCACATGAAGGTTACTCTGGTTTGATAACTTCTGTTTTACGATCCGCATTTCATATCTCCAATTCTCAGGTGAGTGTTATTTTGTTCTTTTTGTTACGTGCTAAAAAGCTTAAGATTTTTATAACCGACATTCTTGTTGTATTTGTCTTCTAGAGAACGCGCAGGAATCTCTTTAATTGAATTTGTAATTTAATTTTAAATAGGTAGATGTAAAAAAGTAAACTGATCGAGGCTGGCAAAAGCTCTATTAAGTTTGCACCAATTCATAAATTAGTTCTTAATATCTTAACATCAATCTTCATATAATTTATTTGTATGTTTTCACGTATTTTTTATACTCAGATATTACTGAATGCAATCTATCCATCTCTCAAGACATTTAATCCCTCTCGTTGGTAATAGTTTTACTGTAGACGCGTTGATGTCTTTTGTCAGCACTCGGGTTGCGTACGCGCAGTCACGATTTACTCTGCAATAGTTTAAATAGATTGTGTAGTATTTTATCGGCGCATAGATCTATCATTTTAATGTTTGGTATGATGTGTAACTGCATAGTTAATGTCTCATACAACATTATGTAGGATTATATTATTGTTCCTCTACGTGTTCTCCAAATAAATAAATAATAAATATTTATACATATAACTTTGGTTAAATATTAAAAATAATTTATATTGTTTTAACACTTCATCTGACGCACATGTAAATAATACAAGTGATCGCAACCTGACCGATGCGAGTAAACACGCAGCGTACCTTCACCCACACAGTCAAGGTAGAGCAGAAGCGTGATAAAAAATCACGACAAAGTAAAGAAATGAAATGTCAGAGCCGCTCCGACCCTCCGGCGCTCGACGGACCAACGGTACTCGATCCGCGGCAACCGGCGACTGCGCAGGTCCATGCCCTCTCCGCACAAACTAGTGATAAACCTAGTGCAGTGAAACCAAATCGATCTGTGAAATGTTCTGTGTGTGATACTGTGTGCTTATAGTGACTCGTCTAGGATCCTCCAACTCTCGACGCTTCAAAGGCAAGTTTCAGATAAACACTTTGCATTTTAAACGACCACTTATCAATATGAATAAACTTCAAAGTTTAGTTCGGAACTGGGTACGTTCCCGTGGAATATATTTGTTTTATAACTCGCGGCAATGGCAGCCATTTGAATGAATAAATATTTAGTTATGTGAAAAATCCATACGTTGCAAGAGACGACCGCGGAGTTATTCCTGAATGTTGGCATTTTATCATTGCCGCTACCGTACATTGGACTGTGCATTTTATTATGAATTTTATATTCATAGATACATATTTAATACTTGAAATAAATCTGTAAATTTCTCTACAGTTAATAAGTGTTGTAGCTATAATAGGCTAAAATAAATAACTCTAGGCAATGAAGGTCAACGTCATTATCAATTTCCTCTCATGAGCTTAAAGCTCTTTCGTGAAACAATTTGAAAGTAGGCATACCAATCATTACGTGTTTGCTTTTATGCGGTCAATGGTTATTATGGTGAAGTTCTTATATGTTGTAGTGAAGTTAATATCGTACTTTAATGCATTCTTAAGGTGGATCTTGAAAACATAGTATATTCCGTGGTGTACGTGTCACGTACATTCAACACTTGATAGGCAAGATAAAAACCAGTTTACGATTCAAAGACTGAAATGAATTAAGATACTATTATATAAATATTTTCGTTTGTTTATATATTTTTTAGAAATGTGTATTCTTTGTATAATTAAAATTTACGTACGTTAATAGAAACGTTAATCAAACTATCATTTACATGGAAACAACACAAGTTCTGCAAGCCGTATAACGAGCACTGTAGCAACATAATAATGCTAATTTCGGTCCATTGTCGAATAAACTGGAATGAGAATGATCACAAATTGCATCAGATGTTGAACGTGACCCACTGAGCCGAAAGGAAAACAATACCAAGTCATATTTGCAGGAGGTATTTTGGTTTACCGTTCACCGCTTGTGTTAGTAAACGACCAATCAAGATTGTATGACTCAATATGGTAAAATTCTGTGGGTTTTGAACTAGTCTATTCTATTATGGAATTGAAATTTCTTTAGAACAGGAATCTAGCTCGCAAACACATGTTTATGATAGGAACAATTAATTTATATAGATGTCGTATGTTTTATTTATCATACGATATCAAGTTTTAAATTTTGTAAGACGAAACTCTGATTAGGTTTGCCATGAAGATTTAGATCTGCGATTTGTATAAAAATCCAAAATGGAATAATATCATTTCAAATCGTATTTAAAATATTTTAAAATTAAATTTTAAGTAACATTATGTACTTCAATATAAGCCAAGTTAACGTATTACATAAATGGGTTTTCGCGATTCCGATGACCTTTTTAATACATATTTTATTACCCCTGAGAGCTTTATCCAAAACTTGTAATGAACATATTTTATTTAAGAGGCCGTATCGATTTTAAGAGTGATTTTGACTTGTTTCTTTAATTCTTTCGGAGCTCGTTTAAAAAAACTAACTACTATGTTATATGAAAGTAATGGTATAATTTAAAATTCTCTAGAATATTCGATTATATAGATCTGCCGTAACAACGTTTGCGCTCCCGTATATAATCTAAAATTCTAGAGAACTTTAAATTATTCCATTTCTTTCATAAAACATATAATATGTATTTTTTTTATTGCAAATTTTTAAGCATTAACCTATCATTTAGTGTGTATTTTTTTTTTTTTTTAACTCTGTTGTAAGAACTAGAAATTCGACGCCATATACGCATAAAATTTCATCAAAGTAAGGCTATTTTAACTTAGATGTTCTTTGAATTTTTCAATAAAAGTACATAAATTGCCTCGAACATATTTTAGGATGTCTCAGTGTCTTTACTGTAGTATATTTTATAAGAAAACTTCTTCTATTAAATTCCGTGTAAAATACAAAGACACGAACGTCCTGCATGGAAAAAATTGAAACACGCCTTAGGTTATTGGCTATTAAACAAACTGGACAATGAATATCAATAAATTGTCTCGAACGTATTTTAGATATTGAATGAATCTTTAATTTAAGATATCATCACACATTGTTACTAATTTAGTTTTGTTAAACGAGCGTCTAAAGAATTACAGAAACAAGTAAAAATCACTCTAAAATCGATAAGGACTCTTAACGTTCAAATACGTTGGTCCAACTCGTCAAATGAGAAATCATATTTGTTATTACAAAAATAATTTAATGTTTGTACCTTTACTATTAAACATATTCAGAATAAAAATAAAAAAAGACGTGTGGCACTCGGGGACTGCCGCGGTAAAGCTATTGCATGCTATGCCTTCAAGCCACACCTCCGAGCCCGTCGGAGTGGGGAGCGTGAGGTTTTTTCGTTACGGAATTTCTCGATTCGGTCCCCGCGCTTAAGGCCCGCGATAGAAGCTATGCAATAGCTTAAAATATTTTTTTCTGAATGTGAAGTAAATTCTATTTTCTGTAGTCTGTAGATATGTATTTTTTTATCAAAGTTTTGCATCAGTAAATGTTGATAAATGAATGTATTTTAAATGACAAAATAAAGGATAACAATGTAGAAAGTCCAAGAGGATTAAATTGAAAACACTAGGATTCAGGAAATATATGTTTTCATTTATTTCATACTTTCCAACAAATTACATGAAAATTATAAACATTTCGAACCCTGGCAAATTGAATCAACAATTTGTTATAGTTTTCAAACAAAATAAGAACTTTAAGATAAATTGAAAGGTGGATTTAGTAAAAACTCAATAGTGAGTGATTTTAACGCTACTGATGTAAGAGTCTGTGTATTGTATAACTGTTTTCTTATTGCTTTGTAGTTTTACATCATTTGTCAGTATTTGAAAGCGTCTGGTACCTACTCTGCATTCTATTTTCATTTTACAATAATAATTAACTCTAACCTTACACACCATACTCTGCATAGATACGTATCTATCGTTCTTATTGCATGTGCAATAAGAAAATTTACGTGGATTATTTATTCGTTAAATTTTCTCTAAAATTTCTCTAAAAGCTCAGTACCACAAAATATTTCAATAGATACTACAATACATTCGTAGACGGTATTATGTTCTGCGTAGGTAGGCGTTTTAGTGTCTTAGACGTGAAATATTACCTAGGTCTGAAGTAATGTTAAACTTTGGAGAAATGGCTCATCTTTAATACTCCCAGAGAGAATGTTTCAGTAACTCTGACTTATAGAACTAGAGAACAAAATATGCAATTAACTGGGGGACAGTATACGACGTTATATTTAAGTTGACATCCAGTAAAAGTAATGTGATAAGTTTACTTGGCTGAGTTTGAAATATGAGTCGTATAGAGAAGAAAGTATGAGCATCCGTAATAAAATATACGCACTTTCTTTGCGTTGTTTGCACAACCTGTGTAAGTGAATTGTGTGCTTAAGATTTATGTTTTGTTTTACGTCATTTGAAGCCGCTTTGCTATTCGTATTTTTTTTTCAATCATAGAAATGCAAATAAAGAGTCTTGTGTGAAATTATATTATGTACTTTCATTTGGCTTAAAAGTCTGGAATACGTGCATTTATTATGAGTCAATGAGTGTCTTGTAAAAAGCTTGGGAAAAAAGCTTAGAGACAATATCTTATCGAGAAAGGAAGTGGTGTTCCATTTAATAAATACAGGTATACGTAATGATAAGAAATTATTTTTGTTAGCAAATTATTTATGAGCTGTTTCTTTGAATATTTTGATGACGGATGCGATAATATTTGTAAAAGCTGTTTTTCACTTTGTTCTCGTTATTCTATCGATTTTGTTTTCCTGTTAGTTAATAACATTTTGCGATAATGTCTCCTGAATCAGTTAAATAGAAATTTTAAGAAAAAAGATTACAGATAAACAACATAACTGTCAGTCTTCATAAGCTAAATTATATTTTATCTAGAAATTCCGATCAAACCATAAATTAACATATGTGTCGGGAAAGTTTGTAGCAACATATAATTGCATCGGAACCATCCAAAATTAATTAGCCAGAGAGGAATTTATATAACATGAAAATCAATTTATCCGTGTAGTTAATAATATCGTGGCAATCGGATTTTCCAGTTTATGAGAGCATGACTGGTCCGCCTCAGTTTCTTATATTGTATAACTGATTTCTACAAGATGGACTAGGAAGGTATTTGTTTTCGTTCCGGGCATGTATGGAGTAACTGTGCTATTTCAATCCGTATACAACTGTTATATCAATAGTCGGTATAGGTGTATATGTAGGTATGTGTAATTCAAAGCGTTTCTGAGAGAAGATTTGTTGAATATATTAATATTTAGTTGGATATATTTTAAATGACGTCCATCTGAGATTTTATATGCCGTTAGGTGTTAAGGTGAAATTATGATGAATAGTGAAAATTATTGTATAAACAACAATATTGGCAGTCAATTCAAAATGTCAAAGGTACCTACCTATAACACGTGGAGATTACGAGGCGCTTATGGTGTTAATAGATTATTGTTAGTTCATTAGTCTTGTTTGGTATAATTGGATTTGGATCTTAGCTGAAGTGTTAACGAGTTCATCCGGTTAATAACTTTAAATTAGGGTAATAATCTTACATATTAAATTCCTTCCTAGTTTACAAATTTCCAACAATAAGTCGATACGAGATCGTTATAAAGTTTTCGTTTCATACTAACTTTTAAAGGATACGATGCACACGGTAATTTGCCGAGCATAAGTGGAAAGGTTCAACTTTAATATTTCTACGTTCCCCGATGTACGGAAGTTTCAGCTAGATGCCTTCAATCCCTCAACGTCAGCTTTATTCGGCAGTTACAAAGAACGTAAGACGTTTTATAAATCGACGTTTCTGCACGCTCTACATCATGCTATCGATCTTCTCTAAAAATGTCAAGGATTTTAAAATCTTATCATATTTGGACAGAGAATGTGTATGAGTTATGTGGAGCTATGTCGATTGCTATAGCGTCGAATTAAGTAGTAAGAGACGTTGCTCTTTTATGCTATAGACGTAAAATATTAAATCTCCGGAAACAACTATCAACAACTATCAACAACTATTAGCATACAATGAACGTGAGTATAGTTTTCTAACGAGAATTTGTGCTCAATACACCAGTTGAGATAACAGCATCTATTGTAATTCTTATTGGCTTCGGTATCTGGCTATGTGCTTCGCCTTGAGCCTTAACCTGATCGCCTTCACTGCAATAGTCACGAAGTGTCACCAAAATAGCCACTTTCTATTTCTTCATGGCAAATTATGCCCAATTTTATATAAAAATATCTACAATTTATATTAAAGAAGAGCGGTAATAATTATACATTTTATGGGTACAATTGTATATAATTTTGTCTGGAATACTTAAAGGGTCGGTAATTTCAACCATTATTCAGAAATATTGTGGTTTACTCTGAGCAAGCTATAAATTAAATTTCCAAATTTACTTTAACTATAGCGTAAATTGAATAACTGAGGGTAAACGTTCTAGGATGTTTGTTAATATTTTAGTTGTAGAGAGTCTAGACGGCCACTAGTGGCTGTTAAGTAAATAAATGGAGTAATCTACAATCTAGAGGTAATTTAAGAAATTTATTTTTTTACCTTAAGTGAGTATTTTGCTTATTTCTGTGATACAATGGTTTTAATAATGAATCGACTGCGAGAGGCGATCTCTTTATAGTATAAGATAAATTACTCTCAAAAATATGAATGAATTTGTATGCAAATAGTATTCTTCATTCTATTGGCTTATCATCCTAATCTGTTTACAAAATACACTAGTTCTACATCTTCAATTTGTTCATAAATTAATTTTTATAATATAGTGTTCTAAGTTTAAATCTTTAGATTTTCAACTATTTTATAAGTACGTTCTCAACACTCGAAAATAAACACACTAAACATGAGCATTTACGAGTTATACAATACCTTACATAGCTTCCCCGACCTGGGTACATAATACTGAGTATACGCTGATATAATATGACAGGAAATTAAGTTACTCCCACTGTAGTTACACTGCTTTATGGAAACAGTTCAATAGCAAGCATCTGCATCAACAAGATAGGTTGCAGTGTTGTGTTACGGACGTCTACAGAATAATATGGATTTCATCTTTAAGGCTCGACTACCACCTTTAGAAATCTAATATCGGTTTACGCATAAATGGGTCGCATTGCAACGAGAATCTGGTTCAAGGAAATTGGAGTCATGCAGTTTGTATGTGGAAGAGCAGAAAGTGTCTTTCAAAATTTGTGATTGTACTTCACGTCTATGTATAGATTTTTTGTCATATGACGATAATAATCATTAGAAGATAATTCATAAAAGAAAAGCAAGAACAACTTTACAATATACGAACTATGTCAGGTTCCTCAATTGTTAAAGCCAAATTTTAACAATTCTATGTAAGTAACAGCAATTGCTAATTAATTTGTAAAAGCTCTTGATATAGATAATATTATAATTTTAAGTAACAAAGTACTTTTCAAAAATATATACTAGACTCTAGAGCAATATAACAATCTTACTGTATCTACCACAATAAAAATATATTTCGGTTATTCTATAGTCGGTATACCTTCGAAATACTCGCTCGGAAATGTAATAGTAGGTCACCAGTTCATGCATTTTGTTACGCATGATCTAGTGTACAAAAGTATTAACTATTTTTAGATTTAATAAAAAAATAATATTTAAGTGGAATATAGATTACATATTCAATAGAGCATAATATTTGGAATATTGTGCCACAAAGGCTGTATTGTAGTGTAACAAAATTTGGAGGAAACTTTTTTTTGATGATATTGTAGAATATATTGTATTGTTTATATCAGAGGAGTAAAAAACTGAAACTATTATCAATTTTTAGTTTGTATTTATCTGTAAAAATATTTTATAGTTATTTGAATTAATAATAAAGAATAAAGATGCTGTAAAATATGAATATGAATTCATCGAGTGTCAGAAAAAGGAAATTATTCTCATTGTTTCATTTTGTGTCCCAATTTGTAAGATAAAAATAAATTTAAAAGTTGATAAAAAGGCTCGCTACGTGCCCCGATTTTCACGAGAGCTTTAATTGTGAATTGTATTTTTTATACCTATAGTAAATTGATTTTTATTTTATTGTAAACTTTAAATATATTATGATATTATTATTTATTAGAATATAATTTAAATATTTTTTCATTCAATATAATATCGTATATCTCACATGTACCACACCTTCAAACTTAATAATTTAATAATTGAGAAAGAACTCAATATAGCTAATGCTTCAGAATAAACTAGTTTCTACACAATTATTGCCTACCGTTACGGTTCGGCCATTGACCTTTTGTTCTAGAATAGAAGTTATCCTACAACCCGTATTATCATAAAACTAATAATAGAAGTTTTTGTACACTACCTTTCAGCATTGAATGATATATTACAAGATTATATAAAAGAAGAGCATTATTACTTCTAGTTCTGATACTATTCATTTCATCGATTATTTTTATCGAATTGAAATATTATGATTTTATCCTAGAACCACATTTTTAAACTTCTAAAACATTAAAGGAAAGCTTTTTTTTTGCAAAACTTCTTACGAAAACATTTGTTATTCAATGTTTCTATTTCATTTTATTCTCAGCGAGCTTGGATGGATAGTTAAGATAATGTAGTTAATATGAGCAATTTATACAGTTACGTAGGTACAGTTATTTAAAAACGAAAACGTAGCAGTACATAATACTACGCATTACGAACGTAGTTACGTACTTTGCGTGTAAACTGTTTAGATTTTTAACGGACGTTCCCAAAACGACGTAAGGTTCTCAATTCACAGTGTGGATATTTTTTTGAGAATGAATATTAATTATAGCTCTACTAGCGTTAGCTACTATAAAGTATTGGGTGGCTCTACATTATAGGTATTACATAAATAGGTACCTACTACTATTTATACCTCCTTTGTATAATATTAATAAGTTATCAAATTGCGCAACATTAATTGTTGTCAGATTTATCAAATTCATTAAAAAGATTGTGAGCCTTTATTTTTATATAAATAAAGCCGTTACGACGAAATATTCACTTAGAAAAACGCTACAGCTAAACGTATAACTGACATTAAAATGAAATGTGTTTGCGCTCTGTTTCTTCACTCCCTAATGTAGGCTCTTCATTAACTTAAGAAGGTGTAAGTACACTTAATCTTGTAAAGTATCCCGTTTTTTACGCGTTCTTGAGCGTGAAATGTTATATTATTTTCTAGGAATCGTTCCCCTCGTACAAAAGCGGCTGAACAATAAGTTCAAATCGTCTTTGTGATGAGACAATGGAATAAAAACGTGGCTTCAAAGAATGTAGTTTCATTCGGCGAGAGTCAATTAATATTAAAATTTCGCGGAAAGACAATTATGAAATTTTTAATGTTTGCTCTTAAAATTGTGCAATTGTAACGGAATTATGTAAAACCTGAGATATTAACAATACGAGGATAAAAAACTTTGTATTGTTAGCTTGGTTTTGGTGTTCTCTCTGTTAACATTAGATTAGCGTTGGTGGGTACTTTTTAAATATTACTCCATAGTTAATAACTAATTAGAATATTATTTTTGTGCTTGTATAAATTTGAATTTTAATAAGACTTATTATAAAGCATTAATTATTTTAACATGGCAAGTGTATTAAAGATTTCTAATTATCAATGCGGTGCTTATAGAAAAAATGTATTTCTTCGAAGCAATGAATTAATAAAGTACTAGTATTGAAAGACATTGTACGTTAGAGTAGTTTTTTTAAGTGTGTCCAGTGAAAGTGAACATATTACTTTCTTTAAAGTGAAGATTGCAAATAATATTTTAATTCGCTTCTATTATTCGGGCTACTTAAATTTGCAGCGAAATTAAAAATTTCAATTTGTGTTTTATAAATGAATAAAATAGCGCTTTAATTAGATTTTGTGGAAAATTGAGGCTACGCTGAAGGCAAATTTTTTCTTTAGTTTTTGTATACATTATACTGTTCTAATCATATGATAAATGCCGAAGATGTCGCTATAAAGGTGTCTTTTGCATGTAAAAGTACTGAGCAAAACAAGGCTTTATAGGCTTTTTTAAACAAGCGCTACGAGAGCGAAGCCGTGGGCTGAAGCTAGTGCACAATATAAACGTTTTGTTCTGGTGAAATGTAAAACTTCACAAGTACCATTTAGAAGAGGCTTAGTAGGAATAAATCATAAACTTATGCTTACACAAATATTTCAAATCTTTTACTTGACAATGTGAATATTACTTGTGATAAAGTTTTTGACGTGTTATAAAAATACAGCGCATTTCCATTGGCAGAATTCCAAGCTGATCAATTATATCCGATTCCTTTAAATTATTAAAGAGTTATATACTTCAAGATATAGCGGGATAGAGTCAAATGGCTCTTATTGCCGGAGGCCAAGTCTTTCTTTAGGTTAGTAAGTAAGTAAGTTTATAACGTGTAAACCTTCTTGACATTTTGAAACTATCAATAACTTTATTGAGTTCGAAGTAACATAATAATCCTCACTATTGAATAAATTGAATTTAGGTAGGTTTAACTTTTTTTTGCCCTTGTATTCGAAGAATTACGATTTTAGTACTTATTGATTATTTAAAAAAGGTAACGAGTGACCTACAGTACCTATAATTAAATCAAAGCTACATTGTGTCTGATTTAGACCGGTTCAGCAGTTATGGCGTTACTGAAACGAAAAATCAGTCCATCCAAACAAACTTTCTCATTTAGAACATCAAGCTAAATATTTTATTACACAGTAAGAATACCTAAAATTTCATATTTCAAATTAACTTAATTGCAATTATAAATTATTAAGAATGAAAAGATTCTCAGTGTATGCATTTAACAACACTTCTTAATGTGTAAAAGTGTACCTATTTATTTGACAGTTCATTATAATTAAATTAAAAATTCAATACATAGAAATTTGAATAAGTCTTATCTAAAGCTTTATCTGTCACTTATATGAGACAGTCACAGTTAGGAATTAGGATTGCTAATTAGGTAGTATAATGTAAATTACCTTATTTATTATAATGCTCTTTTCTACGCAAAAATGTGAAAGATTAACGGCATATGTGGACATGCGTGTAATTAGATATTAATGTTTATCGCGGATTAATAGTTAATGTGAAAGTGTTTCATACAATTTTACATTGTTTTAACTTCTCACGATTGAAAATGCATTAATGGTAAAGCGAGCTGGATGTGATAAAATGCGATTTTTAATTTAATACTCCATTCATTTGTTGAATAAATGACATTAATTTGCTATAGTGAAAAGTAAAATGTAATAAAGCGAGAACGCCTGGAACAATTCGACAAATTGAAATATTTGTAAATGTACAAGGGTTTCTTATTAAATCGAAAATTGGAAAAATTACTGAAAACAGTGTTA
>CAJQZM010033221.1:2308-15713 GCA_907164665.1 Colias nastes | reverse complement strand
GTTTCTTATTAAATCGAAAATTGGAAAAATTACTGAAAACAGTGTTAATACCCTAATTATGCTTTCATGAGAAGCCGAGTCAACTAGTTTTTCATAAAAATAACAAACAATAACGAAGATTTTCTTCATTAGATGCCTTGAAATTACTTCCTATGTTTGTACTTAAAATTGATTGAATAAAATAGCTATGTATAAACAGATATATAAATATAACATTGAATATTCAGAGTTCTTTGTTATTTAATATCACAGATATCGTTAAATGCTTCCGTACTGTGCTAGAAAAATGCAAGACAAAATATTTGCGTGCGTTGTCTTAACGGTTTCATGACTTTGTTTGAAATGCTGGTTAGTAACCGTTTGTACGGTAAACCCAGTTATAATACATACGTAATTTTAACAACATAAGTAGTAGTATTAAGTAGGCCTTATTAGTGTGCTTTGAAGCTACAAGTATAAACAAACAAAAGTTTGATCGTTGTAATATCTAGCCATACCATACCATACCACCGTACCATATTCAGGAAACCGTCAGAGTATAAAAAGTTTTAATGTTAATGTAGGTAGTAGAAAATCACATAATGGTGTACATTATGTGATTTTCTACTTAGGTTATAGGAGAGTGGGAGTCGAGCATGCTTCGGCACGAATTGGGCCACGCTCGCACCGGGGAAGGTACCACACCCTCACAGAATATCGGCGCCATAGTGACAGTTTACTGTCGCGTTCCGTACGGTGAGTGAGGGGTCCGGAGGCCCACATCCCTTCCCATCCCCTACCCATCCTCCCCTTCCCTATCCTCATTCCCTCCCATCCTCGCCCCTTCTACCTAACTCCTTCCAAATCCCTTTGAGGATAGCAACACATCCACTTCACACACACATCCAGTGGAGTGGATGCTTATGGGCGGCGTGTATCGCTTAACACCAGGCGACGCGCCTGCTCGTTTGCTATCCTATAGCATAAAAAAAAAAAAAAAAACGAAAGATATTTCTTTCATTTCAAACAAAATAAAATATTGATGACATAATTTTTGCATAATAGAGCAACTAAAAATAATCTAAATAACAATTCTCATATCAAAGCATAAAAATAACATCATTAGGGTAACTTTTCTATAACATATTAAGCATACAATATGTATGTACATGTATGTATGTATGTACCTGTACAGCCCCATCCCGTTCTCAGCGGCGACGAGGTGCGAGTGGGGTGAGGCTGCCAGCGCACTCGACGGCCGCTTCGTTGCACCTAGCGAACTTTTTATTTCGTACGGCTTAAACCTGTAGTGGAGGGTTATATTTTATTATTGAATGTGTTTTTAAAACATCAAATTAAAGTATTAAGTGTGCTTGTACGGGACAATTTGTTAAATATTTCCCATCCCCAGCTCCCCTAGGTTACATTATTTTGTCCTTTTCAAAGTTTTATCTGTTATTATTATAATCAAAGCAAAGACGAATTCAACGAACCAATTAATTGATCATTTGTTTGTAGAGGAAATGAAATAAGGGCGCATAGAATTCACATAATTTTAGTTATTTTTGTTAAGGAGACGAGTCAGCGAGCTACTGGACATTAAAACAGAACTAACGTGTCGGCAATGTGTAGCCACGCCCACTGCTACAACCTTATGCACTACCTGATACCTTAAATTCATCTAAGTTTCATAACACTAACATTTACCCAAGTATTGAACCGGGATCCCGCAACCTAAGTCCGGGATCCCGGACTCTAATTCCTGGACCCTAACCAACACGGTACCTAATATTATTGTTAGTGTGCGCATTGTGAGCGGCGTTCGGCTCGCCGTTCTCGCTGTACGCGGGGTACTTGTGCGGTATGCTCTTGTAGCAGGACGCACATATTTGCACCATACCTGCAAATTTTGAAAAAAAAAACGTTACTTGTATTTTCTTTAATGTTTATGAGATAGATAAATGGCATCAATTTTATATTTATTCAAAGTATCATGATTGTGTGAAATATTGAAGAAAAATCTCAATCTATTTTCTTATTAGGTGATGGAAAGTAAGCTATTAATTCAGTGTTTATTAATTGGATGGAATTTTTAATGTTCTTTTGAATTAGTGTCGCGGCAAAATACAATTTGTGGGTTTTAACGATAAGTATGTGGTTGGTGTTTTAAGTTTTGGTTGTGGTACTTTAGAATTTTGGTACTTTCAAAATTTATTTCAAATAATACTATGAACATTGTAGTTAGTAATGGATGTGTGATTCTTAGTGTGCATTACTGGAGACGCTATACTTTGAGTTGTGAGGTGTTTAATTCAGCATAAATATTATGAAAACAGTATTAGTTATTCTTATTTTGCTTTTTATAAAAATATTCAATCAATTATCCAATAACAATTCAATCAATACATATTTCACTTTGCTACTTTACTGATCAATTAAAATGATATTGTCAATACTAATATTTAGCTTTTCTACTTTTACAAATACCCTCATTTATCAAACCACCATCGTGTATATTATTAAGATGTATAGTTCGACTCACCCTGCGGACTGATGGGGCTCGCGTCGGGGTGCGCCTTCAGCGAGCATATGAACGGGTAGTAGGGCTCGCGCTCCGGGTTCGCGCAGCAGTACACCAGCCGCAGCTGCGAGCTGGCCGCCGGCACGCCGCACACGTAGCACACGAACGTCGCCGTCGCACGCCCTTCCAGCCTTTCCAAGCGTTCCAACCGCTCCAAACGTTCCAAACGCTCCAGGGAAGGGGAGTGTGCGTGGGCAGCTTTATCGCCAGAAGACGCGAGGCTCAGCGGTGAAGGCGGTAGGAGCGACGGCGGCCGCGTGCGCAGCGTGTACACGCGCTCGTGCAGCGGCACGCCGCGCATCTGTGTGCACATACACAATGCTAAGTTAGTGCCGCCTTTGCTACAGTTTACAGGTTAGCGCCGCCCTTGCGTACGAGTTACAATATACAGGTAAGTACCACCTTTGCGTACGATGAGTTGCAATAATATACAGGTAAGTGCCGTCTTCGCGTACGATGAAATACAATATACAAGTTAGTGCCGCCTTTGCGTACGACGAGTTACAATATACGAGTTAGTGCCGCCGTTGCTTTCGGGCAGCACAGCACTTACGTGTCCACGCGTTACATTGACATTGATTTAATTCCGTTCTTACATAGTATATAGACTAATATGCAATAGCAGCTGCTTTTTGCAGGTTTCGCTGACGACGAATAAATTTGATGTTTTACATTTTGTATATTAGCGAACCTATGATCATAATAATTATTAACATGGTGCAATTTTTTAAAGAACTACGTTGGTGCTTTTACCGGTATAAACTAGCTCGATTCGTGTATCACAATTGAAGCATGATAATTTGACAAAACTTGAGATAAATAAATAAATATCATTTATCTTCATAATTCTACTTAATGAGTAGTAACTTCTCATACAGATATCAAATAGAGATAGATAGTATTATAGATTAATTGCTAATTCCTTTATCTACCATTAAAAATATCATACTACTTATGATGCAATTTCAACCTTAATTACTTGGTGATTATTTCAATTCCAAATGTTAAGATAAGGTATCAAATAGCAATGCTGGATTATACAAATTGAAAAAATAAAGATCGTAAATTGATAAAAATCGATAAATTTAACATTAACTTATTTTTAGCAATAATTGCCAGTATTTATTATAGTTTTGATAATCGAAGTGAGCACGTTGAAAATTATTATTCACGATTTTAAGATGTTATCGATATATTAGACGTGAACGTTAAAAATGTTATATTTTAATATCAATACAGTATTCGCCCTTATTCACTCAGAGTATCAAAACTTATCAAGCGATAAAAAATTTATCTAGACGATCTATATCTTGCCTTTGAAGGGAACTTACTGTCATCGGAATTAGGCGTGTTGCACTTTATCTTATCAATTTATATCGCTAATCCACAAAACAAATAATCGTAAAAGATTAACTTTTAAAAATACGATTACCAATATTATGATAAATAGCTTAATTGGAAAATTTCTCTACACATTCTTATCATTTAATACTATATTAAGACTTAGACTTAGACCTATACAAATAAATTTGGATTGAATCTGTACTGTGTACTTCTGACGTGTTAGTTTAGTGCTTTATTTATTTAATCACATAAACACTACATAGAACCTCTCCGTAGTAATCGATATTACGAACCAATCGGAATTTGAACTTCATTATAAACAATTGGAGCGACCAAAACATTAAAAGTTAAAACACGTGAAAGAATGTCGAACATGCACCATCTACATACAAGGAGAAAGTTTACAATTCGTATGCAGACCGTCTACCATCGACAACCAATAAGTTTACTATTAGCCATTAATTAGAACATGTATTTCTCAGCGGCACATTGCTATATTCAGTCCATTTACGTGATGGATGTTTAAGTGGACGTGACTCCATTTGTTTGTTAGGTTATCGGACAGTGTCAAGCTCGCCGATAACCGTTACATACACTTTGATAAAAATAAGTTCAATTATTGACATGCACGACCCGTAGATAGCGATGTTTTTATATACGATTTAGAGTGGTGGTCCCAGTGCGGTGCCTTGTGCGAATCGTTCCGAATGATTCAACTGTTCGATATTGGTTTATCTGGTTTTGCTCTTACGATAAATGCAGCATTATTTACACAAGTAAAAATAATTGACAGATGATTTTCTAATCATCATTTGTCGTAAGAATATGAATTAATATAAAATTTGGCTGGATTAACTAAATCCGTAGCTTTACTTAAATCCATTAGTCCCAAATATTTACAACATTGTAAATTGAAAAACATTGTGGATGCAACACTAATTCTTATTTCTAAGCATTTTTCCTATCTGCTAGAATAGCTAAGAGACCAGAAGCTATGCCTTCATCAGCTCTTTCAACTGCCTATAGGCTCACAGCAAATGGCGTAGACGCTGAATCTATCTATCCCCGTCAGCGTGTCTCGCTATCAGCGCATGCAATGATCTTCACCCGCACGCTGCCCCCCGCCGGCCGGGCTATCGGCTATCGGCTATCTCACGGGTCGCGGGTCACCGAGGACAGCCAGTGCGCTTTCATCGCGAGTAAACACGCATTATTGCTTTATTATGCACGATTGATAATGATTTAATAAACGGCAGCCAAATACTGGATGGACATTTTGTTGAGGATTACATGGAATAGGAGAGAGGGGGCTTTTACCTGATATGAGGTCCGTTGATATCAACAGACAACGAAACAGAAGGATAGGATAAATATGTACTTTTAATTTAGTTGCTCACTATCTATTTTTAGTGTAGTTTTTATTTAAGCGATCGATCTTAGCATTATCTTTAATCGATAGATTTCTCGAATTTTAGAAAATAATAAATTAAAGAAACTGATCTGGTCAGTGAATCTAATCTAATAATAGATTCGTTCTAGATACGTTTGATATTATATTTTATTTGAATTATTTAAAATTTTACAGATATCACAGATTAAAAAAACGATAAAATCAAGATAGTAAAAAAATATTTTTCTACTACATCCAAGTAAACTACATATTTAATATTTTTATCTTTATTGCAGAGACACATTTATCAGTCACGATATTATATCCTTTAAATAATATATCCGGTTCAAACCAGATTCATATTTACATTTTAAATTATCTCATTTTTAATTGCTCCATCACCTTATCGTATAAATGTATAAATAACTAGGTATATTTAGCATTTTTGAATTTATAGAGCAGCTATAAACGCCTGTTCTACATGACGTTTATTTTTATTTATTGTATTTTTTTAATGACGTGAATTGATTTGCACTTGACCTTGTTTTTTAAGGTGAATGTCATTTTTAAATTCGATACTAGCATGAGCGTAAAATTTTAATATTTAATCTTTAGTTTAAAATCTACGCAAAATTTAAAAAAAAATATGGCAATGAGAAGATCCAACATATTTACGTAGATTCTGATAGAGACTTGAATTTAAATGTTCCTAAAATTTGCCATACAAGCAGGAATAAATTTTGGTTTGTAAAACGAAATGCTCATATTTTTTTATTATTGTAAATTGAATAATTAAATAAATAAATTCCCCATTCTCAGTCAAGACGTAATTATATTATTTACGTAAAAAATTCTAAAAACGTTAAAAATAAACTTGATACTTTCAGATCAGTAATAACTGTTTGATTAAAAATTTATCGCGTCGTCTCGCTATTCATCGATTTATATGTTTTATTTACTTTACTCGTTCTGACACGAGCTACACCTATGTAAATAGCCACGTCACATACATGCAATGGGGACAATAAAATGATATTTTAACATTTGCATATTGTTGAAATATTTCTAGAAAATTTTTACGATACTAAAAAACGCAGCCTATCACCATTATGTCAAACATTTCTCGTTGACGTTTTGTAGAAAACTAGCTATCCGCCCACGGCTTCGCCCGCTGTGTCTAAACTTTAATAAATTATACATATAAAACTAGCTCTTCAATCACTTTCTCTATTAAAAAACGCATCATAATCCGTTGCGTAGTATTAAAGATTAAGCATACATAGGGACAGAGAAATCGATATTTTTTTTATACTATGTAGTGATGTAAAAACACCTAAAAACTAAATGACACAACAGGTCAGCAGATAATACCAGAATCGAACTCTGCCAGATAAATATTTAATTCTCCAACAACACAGTGCATTGTCACACAATATAATAACGTCGATCGATACATTTTCGATACAAGGTAATGACAGTTTACATAACCCCAGTGTCAGGGACCTGTAGATTTTCGCAAATCCGTGTGTCTTATTATAAGCGTACAAAGGTTATATTCGCTTGACTATAATTGTGATAAGGGCAGGTCACGCGCAGCTATCGGCTAGTCTCGTGCCACTACGTACTCTGTGACGTGGTGTATAGAATTACTCAATTTTTTTACAATTTTTACTATCATTATCTTTTCACGCATATCTTTCAATCTTGCTATCGATCTGGTAACGGAAAATCACTTTGTACAATTATTTATAATACGTTTGTGTATTTTGAAATTATAATGATAACAGATTAAGCTTTACACGAGTAGAGATGGTGACTTGAGTTGTTTGTTTATTATAAAAGACAGAATTATTATAGAAACAAGCAGTAACCTTATGGTGTCACCCAGGGTACCGTACAAGGTCCTCTTGTTTTAGTTAGTGTCAATTGCCACGACTACATCAGAAAGCTGGTTTAAATATTAAAACAAACTCGGTCAAGATAAGGAAAAGTCTTAAATACTACTTGTATTAAAGAGGATTTACACAACGCCTGCAATGCCACCACTCTTCGTTGATCAAATAGTACAAACACCTAAACAAATACTTAGTAGGGATGTCTGATAACAATATGTAATTTTTATATTTTATTAAGACAAAATTAAGCTATCATTTTCCTTATCGTGTAAGTGTTTTGAATTTTAATTAACATTTAATTTGAATTAATGAACATGATATTAACCACAGTAATTTTAATCTGTTACTACGTGTACTATCTCAATTTTAACCACATAAAAAGAAGAAATACAATGACAGTACAAAATTTGAAATCATCGATGTGTAACAGATATCTCATGAATCACGCTAAAACGTAGTAGACGTTAAATATTGACGACACTACGTCATTAGCACCACTACACTATTCAAAATAATCAAATATACCGTGGATCATGAAAATGTTAAAAATAAATAAAAACCCATACTAATGATTGAGCCAAATATTTATATTTCAATCTATTTACGGCTGTAACAATAACGTAAAAACGCAATCGGTACAATATAATATTTCGGGCATCCCTAACCCTTACAGACGAGTGTGCGTCACCGCACGCGGCGTCACCTGAACACATACGCGCCTGCGCACCGAACAAATATTTTGACAGGCTTTCCAGATAAAGCTAAATTTATAGTTACAGATCACTGTCATCTTAACCTACTTAATGGCCATGATAACATAAATTACGCTACAAATAAATACACAATGATAAATAGTGGAATATTCTTTCGTTTATCGATGTTATTAAGTTAGTTACGATTCAATTTTATTTAAGCGACACATTATCACGCTGATTCGTGAATGATCGTTGCTATAATCATACTATAAACAATCGATGTACTCAATGAGGAAAAATCGTTATAAAATATATAACTATTTCGCAAAAATTTACGTCAGCACAGACCTTTATTGAATCTGATATTACTATTTTTTTTAATTTTATTATAAATTAACATAACATTATTAAACTTTCATTAAATTTCCAAATCATATATAAAGCTAAATGATTTTTATAAAGATGGTTTTAAAAACGAACTTTAATGCCGTTCACGTTAAAATATTTCTGACTAAGTGACGTTTACTTCGAACACGAATCTAACTTTAACGAAACCTACATTTAACCGCCGTTAAGTAGCCATTCCCTTTCCCTCACACACGCATCACAACTCCTGCAATTCCATTAAACTACCCTCTACCATTAAAACACTAGGTACGATAACCAGTACCTTCCCGTTGGCTTTAGCCATGTCCTCGTTGCCGCACATGGCAACACACTTAACCTCCACCTCAATCCCCATCAATATCCACTGAGAGGATCACAACACCAACACAATCACAACACAACACGAAACAACACTCGCGTTGAACAACAACGTCGGCTCACGAGCGGCGCGTGCGTGCGCTCCGCCCGACGGTCGAGCCGCGACTGAGCCACCGGCACCGCTGATAACGCAATGCACTGATTTAATTATGAATCGATAATCGATTTTCATATTTTTTATTAATCTCCACACTATATTAGTGCATCTGATTATTGCTGTCGATTAACAACTATCTTAATATATATAAATCTCGTGTCACAATGTTTGTCCTCAATGGACTCCTAAACCACTTAACCGATTATAATAAAATTCGCACACCATGTGCAGTTCGATCCAACTTGAGAGATAGGATAGTTTAAACATGTAGGTACCACGGGCGAAGCCGGGGCGGACCGCTAGTAAGTCAATAAAGAGGAAAAGATCGTGTTAATTGACCATGCAATTGTGCCTGCAATGTAAATAAAAATAGATATGTTTTTATTGGGAAAATTTAAGTAATCCCGAAGGTAAAAAGTTCGAACTAGTTTGAGGACAAAAAACGAACATCAAATTCAGGAAAAATGTCAATACCAAACCACGTCATAACAGCATTACAGTAATACTAGTTCTTCAACCTGATCGCATCTGAATTATGAACATCACAGAACTATAATAAATAAAAACAGCCAAGTTCTAGTTAATACTTACAAGCCAAAATAAACAAAAGAGTATGATCATCTCTGAAACTAGTTATTGAATTAGATGCATCGTGCACAACCAATACATTACATACATTCAGATTGACTCCGATTAAACAACATTAGATAAGTCAATAGTAAAACGATTAGAAAATACTATATAGTCCATTGAAAAGTTACATTTGGGGTTGCATTTTTTAGAGGACGCAATTTTATTTTTTTGATGTGTTGGGGGGGTCAGTGTGAAGCTATCACCAAGTTTGTGGGGTCGCCACCCTTGTCCCACGGCCGCCATCTTGAAAATAGCGGTTGATATGGTTTTTACGATATATCTCTTAAACTATTTATTTGATAAAAAACATTTATTAACATTATTTGTTGCAAATTAAATTCTCTACAACTTTGGTCCAGTAACTTTTTGTCGTAGAACTATAAATAAAAAAGTTACAAGTGAAAATGTTCAGAAATTAGAGATATTTATATTTTTCAATAAAACTTTTTTTTTATAATTTTACGAAGAAATGATATCAGACCATTTTTGTAGATTGTTTTTCGAGGAACAACTTTTATACACAACATTTTGTCATTAAGTAAATAGCTAAGGTTTTACAGAGCTCCGAAGTGAGTACTAATTTTCAGTACTCTGATCTATACAGTATACTTATATTATGTGTGTAAATAATAATTTGTCATCAGTAATTGTTTTTTTTTTTGTTATTATAATATTTTTAATAATTAATTTTGCAATATTATTAATAATTAATTATGGAATCTTTTCCCCGCCACCCAGGAGGTAGAGTCTGGAAGCGCGTTTTTTTTTACGTCGAAAAGCAGGGCTGAAATGTTCTGCAGAGTGCTTCTATTGTTCTGGAGTATGGAAAAAGAGCCAATAGCCAATATATGTATAGTTAAGAGTACTGAAAAATAGTACTCACTTCAGAGCGCTGTAATACCTTAGTTATTGACGTAATGAAAAAATGTTGTATATAAAAGTTGTTCCTCGAAAAACAATCTACAAAAATGGTCTGATATCATTTCTTCGTAAAATGATATAAAAAGTTTTATTGAAAAATATAAATAGCTCTAATTTCTGAAAATTTTCGCTTATAACTTTTTTATTTATAGTTCTACGACAAAAAGTTACTTGACCAAAGTTGTAGAAAATTTAATTTGCAACAAATAATGGTAACGATATTTTTTTATCAGATAAATAGTTTAAGAGATATATCGCAAAAACCATTCCAACCGCTATTTTCAAGATGGCAGCCGTGGGACAAGGGTGGCGACCCCACAAACTTGGTTTTAGCTTCACACTGACCCCCCCTACATATCAAAAAAACAAAATTGCGTCCTCTAAAAAACGCAAGGTTAGGCCTAAAAAATGTAACATTTCAATGGACTAATATTGCATTGTGGAGACGCAAATTACTGACATTGCTGTGACATAAGAAGAAAACGTGATTCATCTGCAAACATTGTTGCTAAAAGGTTGGGAAAGTTGATCGAATGCGACGCAAAAATCCAAAATAAAGAAATAATCCAAGGAAAGCAATAATAGATAGCAATTGAACGTCCAAATTGAAAAATTGATATAATTTAAAATTATAAATAAGCTTTTACTACATTCTGAGAATAGATTAGTAAAAATACAATCAATAAACTGTTATCTAGAATCGAAAACTGTATAAAAATAAGGTGGTGTCTCTTTCCTGTCTATAAGAAGATAAAATATTCTTCGATTAAAGAGATAAGATAGGCAAGATTATCAATTTTCAGCGAAGGTATTATCAAATCAATATTTTATGAGGGGAAAAATTAATTTTGTCCCATGTGCAAATTTTCCGTCATTTGTTACATAAAAATGCCATTTTCATATCAATAATTGTTTATCTTTACTCGCGTGTTAGTCGACCTTTTAAAAATAAAGCAGAATTAGATTATATTATTGACTAGTTGTTGCCCGCAGCTTCGCCTGCGTGGACAAGATCAATTTTCATGGTACAAACTTTCATTCATTATTTTCACTTGGGGGTAGAATTGATCTAAATCCTTTCTTAGCGGATGCCTACGTCCTAACATCTACCTGCATGCAAAATTTCAGCCCGATCCGTCCAGTGGTTTGGGCTGTGTGTTGATAGATCACTATGTCAGTCATTCAGTCAGTTCTTTGAGTTATATATATATTTAGATTGAAATACGCCATGTAACGGTATCGCAATCACATTAGCTTAGCAAATGATATCGATGTAAGAATTCCCTCTAGCGAGATTATTCCGATATCAAACTAGAGGAATGAATAACATTATAATAATTCGCTATCAAAATGACGCATTAAACATGGCAATAGGTTATCTCGCAATTGATCCCGCCCCCAGGGGTCGCGCGTATCAGCCGGGTGGACACTTTTACATTTGTTACTGTATTTTATAAATAATTTTAGTGGCGTTTTATTTATAACTTGTTGTTCAGTTAAAATATAACGCTCAATTGGGAGATTGTCGCGAATGCTTGATTGCATTCAATAACGTAATGAAGTATATATAATTTTCCAATTTGAAATTTAAATTTTTTTTGGGCCAATATCCTGCATTAAGTCATTTGGAAATTAAACATATTTCATTTATTTCTAGTGTAATAAACAACTATGCTAAGAATGCAGAAATAACAAGAATTTTCTACACTTATAAAAACTTCAAATGTTTATAAATTGGTTCCAATGACCAGGAATTCGTCCTAAAAGGCTACCTGACATTCCCAATATTCGAATCTATTCACTCAAATATTCGGAATGTCCTGTCTTTTATCAAGAGCTACAAACGAACAACCGAAGAAGAGCTTTCAAGCCAAAGATATTTGCAAAGTTAGATACGTAGTGACAAAATGGCAAATACCAAAGGTCAGGTAATTACCCAAATCGAGCCATTATACGTCTGAGTAAAAGATCGCGGCTTATAAACAGTTGCCATTTACATTACACAATTTTTTGACATATTACCCCGCCTATTCCGTTGATACGTCATTAGTTTTTATCCGAATATAGATTCAGAGAGGTGTGTTATTTCCTAAGCATTATTTATATTCCTATTATTAAAAAATTAGTATATATAAGCTAAAAGCCTCGCCCATAACGTAGCGGGCACGATGCACGCGTAATCTTGGAATTTAGCTAACTATTTGCAAAGCTTTTGTTGGAATTCGCAGAATTATTATCACGATGATTGGAAGAAAATATTATCGTATGACTGATTTTTTCAGTAAATCCATACTAATATTATAAATGCGAAAGTAACTCTGTCTGTCTGTCTGTTATTCAATCACGCCTAAACTACTGAACCAATTTGCATGAAATTTGGTATGGAGATATTTTGATACCCGAGAAAGGACATAGGCTACCTTTTATTGCGAAATATGTACCACGGGCGAAGCCGGGGCAGACCTCTAGTAGTATTATAAATGCGAAAGTGTGTTTATTCGTTTTAATGTGACATGGCCATGGGTAACTTTTGACAGCGGTGAAACGACTCATACTAATGCGAATTTAACATCAGGGGAATCCGTGGCCAAAGAAAAATATATGAATATTGTTTTCAATAAAAATGATGATGATGATATTGTTCATGAAATTAATAATAATTCCATAATTCCAGGGCCCTGGTGAAAGCGCCCAACGACCGGGCGAGTTTATACGTTCGCTAGCTATGCAGATACTGAGCCATTCTACGCACACGCGGCCTGTGGATAGAGAGCATAGCGTACGGGATGTGGGTGGGAATAGGTAGGTGGTTGGTAGTACTTTAATCAGTCGTAAAAATTTCCAATTTTAAGAAGATTAGAAAAATGATTTTAACAATAGTTAGGGAAATTTCGATTGACAGAAAAATTTCGATGTCAGGAAAAATTTCTATAAGTCTGGAAAATTTCCATAAGTCGGGAAAATTTCTATAAGCTGGAAAATTTCCATAAGAAAGGACGGAAAGGAAAATTTATATAGATAAGGAAAATTTGTATAAGTCAGGAAAATGTTTATAAGCCAGGAAAATTTCTATACGCCAGGAAAATTTCCATACGCCCGGAAAAT
>CAJQZM010033218.1:0-18903 GCA_907164665.1 Colias nastes | reverse complement strand
GGCCATTTTACTCATTAGGTTAAGTACTTTCGATATCAGTTTAAAGTTTTTTGTTATCTGTAATAGTTACGGAAAAATCGCCTGTGCACACTTAACGATTACACCCTGTATACTAAAACCTTCTTCTTGAATCACTTTATTTATTAAAAAAACCGCATCAAAATTCCGTTTAAGAAGTCGGTAGGTAGGTAACTAGGTTGATAATATGAATATACACATAAGCTCATTAAATTAATCATTGTTCACAGTTGATTATTAGTACCTACTTAGCTGTTATTGACCTATGCCAATAGGTATAGATAATACCTACATGTCTACACTACTTACCTATATTATATAATTTAGATATACCTAGGTATTTATATAATTCCAGCGGTCCGCCCCGGTTTTGCTAGTGGTACTGACTACTTAAAGCTCTCAGGAAGGACGTGTACACATCAAACGGTGAAAGTTGAAATCGGTTCAATAGTTCTCGAGGTTAGCGCGTTCAAACATACAAACTAACTCTTCAGCTTCTTATTATTACAGTATATAATGAAGATTAGACGTTTTAACCAGGGTTGTCGGAAAATAATAGCTCGGTAAAAGTAGCAACATCACGACGTAATATTTTAATATCTATAACTAGGTACCAAAATTATAAGAAAACATATATAAAAATAAAATCCTTGATGTCTAATTCATCATTATAGCTATAAAATTAGAACTTACACTTTCTTGTATTAAAATCATAAGAGTTAAAAAGGAGAGATAGCTATTCATTAAGTATCAAAACATATCGCAAAAGCTTAAATTACTTAGGTACTTGTTACTCTCCAAAATTCTTACAATCTTTATTTTCATATGAATGAAACAAAGTTTATTTATGAAACAGTTTTGTTTATGTTTATTTGTCCTTCAATTCGTATAGGAGGTATCAACGTTGACAAGAGAGAATTTTAGTATACCTAGTTGGTTCTTTGATATGCTGTTCCTCTTGCTATTTCGGTTATAGTCCGGGCTGTCTGGCTGGCCGCAGTGGTTGCGTTTATTAGTGCGCATCTTATCTGCACAGGAAAATATCCTTAATTTAAAGTCATTTTTTAACGCGTAATTTTTAATCTTTTGCCTTTAGATAGATCCATCAGACATACATTTTTTATTGCAAGACGTTTTTTTTCGTTGTTAAATAGGTGCCAGACGCAATTTTTATTTCAAAATAATTAAAATATCATCGAAATAAGTGAAATTCCATCAACATGAGTCCCCGTGAAGGATAAGTAATCACTGTGTTACTTATACTATATATAATATTCATTTTACTATTTACTACTACTATTTACAATTTTTTTGCAACAATCTACCATGGTGCCTCCTTTTCCCAACGAACCTCAAATAGGACGTTAAATGTAAACTTGATAAAAACCAAATACATATCATCAAATTCATATTAATACCCAAAAGTGTAATAAATATGAAAGTATCTATTAAAAATATTAGTTTACTAATTATTTAATATAAGTATTAAAAAAGGATAATATAATATAAGTAATAAAGTTATTAGTTACTTATCTTTTAAGCGGACTCATGTTGATATAATTTCACTTATTTCGATGACATTTTAATTATTTTAAATAAAAAATTGCGTATGGCACCCATTTAACAACGAATAAAACGTCTTGCAATAAAAAAATTATGTCTGGTGGATCTATCTAAAGGCAAAAGATTAAAAATTACGCGTTAAAAAATGACTAAAGTTAAGTAGGTACCTATATCTTCCTGTGCAGATAAGATGCGCACTAATAAACGCAACCACTACCGCCAGCCAGACAGCCCGGACTCTAACCGAAATAGCAAGAGAAACAGCATATCAAAAACCCAACTATACTAAAATGACTTTTTTTAAAACGTTGGTAGCTCCCGTACCAATATTCAACGGCTTCAAGGATTTGGAAGTATTTTTTTGTCTATAGCCCGATAGCATTCGTTTTATATTAGAGCACTCTCGTCTCTGAGTACCGATTTCTAATATTAGCATAATATATATTCTGATAACAGAATGAATATAATAAACTAGCTTTCCGCCCGCGGCTTCGCCCGCGTTTTCAGAGAAAACCCCGCATAGTTCCCTTTCCCGTGGGATTTCCGGGATAAAACCTATCCTAACTCTCAAGTTGGATCGAACTGCACATGGTGTGCGAATTTTATTATAATCGGTTAAGTGGTTTAGGAGTCCATTGAGGACAAACATTGTGACACGAGATTTATATATATTAAGATAAAAAGCTTTTTATTATTTTTAACTGTAATGAAAAATATTTTTACCAGCCGATAAAAAGCCTTCAGTCAAATAGATTCAACTGTGGGCAAAATAAGAAAAATTATCTTAAAATATAATCTACGCTGAAACACGCGTCAAAAGCTTACAAAAAGCTATATGTAGGTATAGGTAGGTAGGTACCTATAAATAAATATTTTCGATGAATTGAGACGATTTTCTTTCAAATGTAATAAAGTTATGATGCGACGAATATCTACAAGACAAGACGTGGTTTTTTCATCCATTTACCTATTTACCCATGAAATTTGTCAAAAAAATTTTCGTAAATAAAATACCTATCGTCACAAATAAAATTAAACTATCCCTAAAACACAGCCCGTTGTAAACAAAATGATATCTAAGAATTCATTTTTAAAGACAAGTATATTTTCTTATTTCTAGCAACTAGGTAATTGTTAACTGTTTTTTCTGTATCTACTGTTAATAAATGTAACACGATAGTTAGGTACGTTCTTTTAACAAATAAACAGTTACAGAAGCAGTCATCAGAACCAATTGTTTCAACAATTGCAACCGCGAAGTTTTCTTATCAGTAACGCAGATGAAAAACAAAAGCTGACGGTTTTCTTTAAAAATAAATATAACTAACCTGAATCATGAATGCGCCTGTATATTCACCACTTAAAACAATCCACTACACAGTACATCACAAAAGCACAGTACGTGAACACATATAATTTTATTTTGTACACACACGACCGTCTATCAGTCTGGTTGACCGGACACTGGCTACAGAGCGGGATAAAAGATGCGGGGGTACATACATGCCGAAGGATGCCAAAGGAGTTGGGCAGATGCGACAGGACTCCACAGAAAAGAGACGACTACACTGATGACATTTAAAAAGTGTGTCTCTACTACACCGTGCGTCGTCGCTTCGCTAGTCTGTGGTCTGCAGCGCGGGAATAGAGTTCGGAATTCGAATTTGAGCGGAGAACGTACGATGTTTTCGAATCGGCGCGGAGATGTCGTCTAATGTGTCACAATGTAGAGCGTTAGCTCTAGCGGGGTGGGAATAGAGGTGGTTTTAGTTTGAATAGTGCGGTCGTTTGGGTCCGTTTGGGACGTTCGGTTTGTGTCGCATTGTGTCGCTGTCGCGTGGGTGCGAGCGAGACGGGCGCACGGGTGCAGCGCGAGGGGGAGTGGGAGGTGTCACCGAGCTTTTTAGGGATTTGGATGAACATGAACTGCGCGGATGCGGCACCGACCAGCGGAGTATGGATGTTCACTGCGGATACGTTGTATTTGCGTGATACGACTAATTATAGAGCTTTGATTTTTCAATGAGCTCGCTTGATATTGCAATGTCAATTGTCATTATTTAATGATTTAACTTACGTAATATAAAATACTTGTATGGACATTGGACAATGGGCATACAATTTTGTAAGAAGGAAATGTTGTTGTTTTTATTTAGTCACATAGGTAATTATTTTATTAAACTTTTGAATAAAACAATCTTGATTCTTGAAGTAGGTATAAGTAGATATTAGATAGGTATGCAGTCATTATAAATTTCGTGCAATGTTTATTTATTTCCTTTTTGAGACATACCTACCTATATCTAGGTACTGAAAAATTTATTACTACCTATAAGGATTTTTATTGGAAGAATAAAAAGAAAGATGAATTGAAAATAAAATAACATATGGATAGATATTTATTATTTATATAAGTAGGTACTAGGTACCTACTCCTCATGTGCGATAAGCTGATGTTATTTTGGTAATGATTGCTATAGAATCGTTAATTCAAAACAAAATTATTGTTTTCCTTATAAATCTTTAGATAAATATTAAATACGCATAGGTACTTAAGTATTATTAGGTACCTAGGTATAACTATTAGTAGTAGTAGTAGATAGTAATATAAGTACGTAGTGAACGTACTTGTAAGTAATGTAAGTTTTTATGAATTAATTTTTAATCATTAAATACCCAGATCTGAGAGTAAAAAGTTCACAAACCGTAAGTATGTAGGTACTAGGTACCTAGTAGGTACCTACCAACTTACCTAATTATGAAATTATAAATACATAATAATATTATTTTTAGGAAAAACCTGTTTTAAAGAAAATTCTGGTTTGATTTAAACTAGATGGCGTTGCAAGAAAAACTTTGGGTCTTTATATAATTTTCTCAAGTTGTGTTTTGTGTTGATTATTATTAGGTATTAGAAGTAATTCTCTATAGGTCAGGTTGGTACGATCAATAAAAAGAGTAGATAATGTAGGTAATCCAATCTCTGAAAATTATGAAAATCTATAACTTTTGTAATAATTTGCCTGACATCAAATACAAAACATAAGTAGGTACGCTTTTTATATTTTATCTGATTTTTTAATTATAGTGTTATTGAAACGCTTCAATAAAACGATAAAACTAAATTGAAACGACGACACCGAAATTTATACAAGTCATAACTTACACTAAAACTTCAATTAGTTAACAAATGTTCACAAAAAAAATCATCAAAATCTATCCATCAATTCGGAAGGTATCATCAAAGTAAAGGGACAAGCAAAAAGCTATTATTACACGATAACGCGAAACGTTTCCAACAAAAACACTGCTAATGAAGTCCAACCAAAGTTTTATTTCGGCATAGTAAAATATCACATCGTAAATATCCGTCAGTCAAAATGTCGTGAAAAAACTGTCCCTTAAATGACTGGCACGCAAAATTGACTCTTATTACCAGTGCAATAAGGTTATAGCAGATTTCTCAAAAAAAATGTTACTAGACGCCGACGCTACAAACGAAAAAGATTCTTAATTCAATAAAATAAAGTTCAAATTCGTTTATCGCACTTGGGGATAGACCACGTAGTAAAGGACAAGTTAGGTCACTTTTCGGCGATGTTATTTTTTTTCTAATTTCATGATTTCTTTGGCGGTGCGTTTATTGGGACCGAATGACACGACAGGTGACGATCGTTTTTTTAATACAATGGAGGGTAGAATTGTTAGACGTTTTATTGTGTCCGTATGTCTGCGATGATCGAACTAATTTGGCCGTCTCCAATTTTACGCAGATGTCGTTATGTCTCTGTTAAATTGGATCGCTTTTTATCGTTTCTAGAATGTTCCATACGTTTTCGATTTGTTATAAACTAATGATATTACTGATACTAATGCGTTTAAACAACCCTTTTCCCTGATTATACTAACAACCTTTGAACTTATAGGAAGCTATGATGTGCGTAAAACTGAGAATGCAACTTTTTGTGTTATAAATTATGGAAAAAAAATTAAATTGGTAGTTGCATATTATTGTAAATATAAATTTCTGATATTTGGCACAGAGGTTTGTAAATTAAAGAGAGGGCTTCAGTATGATTCATTAAAGAAGTTTAAGGGGATTGCACTTTTTATAATTTATCACCCACTATTAGATAGTACTATTTACCAGCACAATCAAGACATTGAAGATTTTATGTGTTTTGTTTTATCGTATATGTTTTCGTTTTAACTGAACTATCACCAGTCAATATCAACCTGTTTCAGGCACCTACTCTTATGCAACATTAACTTCAATCTGCCGTCCATACAAGAACAGCTAATCCATTCAAGCACAAAAGCGACAATAGAACACTACTCGACTTTAAAATTAGCTCCATACATCCATATAGAAATCTCATTATAGCTCCCAACATCGTTGGTGGTCGGTGACAAAAGAAAATGGCAGACCATACCGACAATCGACTCGAACAAGGGAACAATGAACAAAATGTCACCAACGCTTTGTCAAATAATTTTGCGGTGGCGCTACCTCGCAAAAGTGGTCAAAAATCAAAGTCACTTTTTGCTATGCGCCCATATTTTAGGGTCTGCTGACTTGTAATTATAAGTGACACGGGGTATTATGAAAAATGGGAGAGTAATCTTGTTATGGATAATGATATTACAATAGCGAATGCACTTTCACAATATATTATGGACCAGGTTAATAGATTTAAAGAAAAAATGGCAAATCCAATTGTTGATACTGCTAGTTTACAATCTTCTGTTAATGAAGCTTTTATATTTGAATTCAATCCTAAGATCCCATCTATTAATCATGATGTAACTTAATTTTAGTAATTAAATTTTTGACGTTAAGTCGTTTGCGGTTTTGTATTCAATGCTATTGATTCACTCACAGTTCAAAGATTTTAACTTACTACATCGCTATCTAAGTAAAAAATGTTGAAATAAACACATCAAATAGAGATCCTTAATTGCGTATTTGTTTGCTATCAACAAACACCTTTCTAACGCTACTGACATTACGACACAATCAATATTCATTATTTTATCTCGGCAAGACTTAAAAAGCTTTTAAAGCAATTAACCGTTATTAACAAAAGTGTTATTTAATTGATACGTCAGCTCAATTCAATTGTGGTTTATCTGAATGGTCAATTGTCGGCGTGGCCTTATCTTGGCGTAGAAACGAATTAGAAAGACAGTATTATTTATTATTTTTGACTCGTATCACAATGATGCAAATTACAGCGCTATTAAAAATAATGGAAGACTCAAATCACGACCGCTGTGTAGATCCGTATCGTCGTAAGTAATAATAATCGATACACAAAACAAAAGGTGGAACGTCGTAATTAGAATCGTTAAAATAAAATAACACGACGAAAAGCTGAAATGAACAACAAATATTTTGATTAATTTCATATTAAAAGCCTTACAGGGGTCCCTCGGGTCGGAATTAATGTCGTCGCCGTGAATTATCGAGACATCGAATTGGCCGGTGTCGTGACAAACGCGTATAAATTTCACCACTTTTATGGACAAGGAGACATGCGGGGCTTAGATACGCGCCTTGGTGCACCCCGCGAAATTGTGCTCATAATTCTAAGGCATATTATTACGCGTGCTTGTTTTTGTATCATATTTTAGTTTAATTATAACATTTTTATTGCTTTCATTGCTTACATTTTAAACATTAGCCTGTATTTATATTTTTTAAATGTCAATCTAAATAAATAAGTAGGTAATATCGTATGAATTCATTGTTGTTATTATTTAAATACGTTGAATAATTATTCTATTTACGAAACAATGTGATTAAGTCTTATTTATATTAAAGGCTTTTTGAATGATTTTGAAAATTTCGGATAAAGTTACAATAATTAATGAATACAAAATATCATATTACTTACTATTGATATTATAACTTAGTTACACAGAATCAAAATTATAAACATCAACATAATTCTCCGATGTCAACAACCAATTAATTGAACTTATACGGTCATGTTGAATATAAAAGTGGTGATTATAAAGAACATTTTCAGTCCCAGTGGTTGTCACCACATGCCTTGTTATCAACGGGTGGTGACTTTGAGAGGCCGATAACAAATATACACTATGTACTTATTACTATTTCTTATGCTAATGTAGATGATTTATTTATTGATTTTTATTATATTATTCCTTGTTAATGGTAATGTGAATTATTGGAACGTGCGTGTTGGTATTAATAATAGTGTGGTTGGAATTGATAGTACTCTATCGCTTACTTGGGTTGAATCGGAATAAGAACGGTTCTGTATTACAAGAGATTGGTACAAACATAGTTTGTACACAAATCCATTGAAAACAAATAAGTTGTAACAAACCTATAGTTAGAATCGATTGCATTAAGTACAGAAATAAATTCCTGATAGAATTATTCTACGTATAATAGTATACTTTATTAAAATAGATAATTACTATTGTAAAAAGCTCATTGCTTCAAGAAATAGATTAAAATTACGAACATAGATTAGCAACTAAAAATCGACATACAGAAATATAACAACGCATTTTGCATATTATTATCGTCTGGCGACAAAATCAGTCGCGGATCGAACCGTATTAAAATCACAAAATAGTCTAATTCCAATACCGTTAATCAAAGCACACATAAATCAATACTATCATACATATTGCATTAAAGACTCGTCTCATGTTGGTTTAGCGATGTACCAGCTCGCAGCAGGGTCCCCGGTATCGGCTTTTATCATTTTTTTATCCTGTTCCCTTTATTCGGTTACAAAGGCCGGCGACGATCCCTTGTCTTGATGTTAATGATTTTACGTATTATTAATCGTCCGATAGAAGGTGAACATGTGGCTTCGTTTTAGTGGGTGTAATAGGTTTTGAATTAAATTGAAATACGAATTTAGATGGCTATCACATAATGTAATCGGAAAAATAAATTAAGAGTCTAGACCAAACTTATCTAAAGGTGACATGCATCATTTGAGAACTTATACTTCCAAGTTCCAGTTCAAATTTTAAATTTGAATAGATACTTCAACCAGTTCTAAAAATAGTATTTTTTTATATCTACTAGGTATATCTTTAAAGCTGCTTTCTTATGAAGTAATGGATAGTTTAACCACGGTTTTCGACAGATAAATTATATGAAATAACCGCGTTTCGAATCCATTAAAAACATAAGCTTACCCGAAGAATGTCTTAAAAGTTAAAACATATGTACAACACATATAACCTAATTCGTTTAAACTAATAGTCAGCCAAATTAGTGACCTTTTGTTTAAGGCAAGTTTCAGTAATTTCCTCAGCTTGAAATATGGATGTTTGTAATAGGGGGCGTGGTTATAGCTTTGGGTAAGCGTTTGGGATTAAATACGGCTCTAATCATTATGGTGTGTGATTAATGAGCTTTGGGATTGTGACAATGTATATTAGGGACATCGTTTTGATTAAAAATTTCTTGGGTGACTACTGACTAGCCTAGATTTTGAAAGGGGTTGATAGGGGATAAAAGTATAGAAGATATAGTTTAAGTTAGTCTGTTAAGATGTAGCTTTTTTGATGTGTTGTCTTATTTGTATAAAATATTTCGTTGATTACCATTAAACGAAAGAATATAAAATTATTATCATTATTAGAGGTATAAGTAGGATGTACCTACCACAGTGGACGAAATTAAACTTTCTGAAAAGCTCACATGCATTTCTCTGTAGGTATCTAGGTACGTATTGTGACGAAAAGTGAATTTAACAATTCTACATTATAATATGAAGTCTATCATAAAAAAATCAATAAATTATATAAAAATTTAGTATTTTTCACTATAAAATCTAAGCAAAGTATGGAAACTTTAGTAAGTAAAGAATGCTATAGTTACACTAGAACATATGGTGCCATAGGTCATATAATATGGTCATAATATGAGATCCCATCAAAATTTAATAGTTCGCCATCTTCATACAATGTTCTACATAGAGTAGATTTCTATAGAGATTTTTTACAATAACCACAGTTTTAACACAATTATCATGGGATGTGGGTATAACGAGATAAATTTCTGTAGGTATTCCTACTTATTCATTCATTGCGAAATTAATTAAACTATAAGATTTAATTTTAAAGAGACTATTTTGGTTATAAAAAACTTCAAAGGCCCTTCTCTTATTATTTCTATTTCTAATATTATCACATATCCCCACAATATCATCGAATCAAGTTCATCATGCTACAAGACGTTTCAAAGAACTCTCTATAAAATATTACTCTGTTCAGTCTGGCCGCGGCGGGCTAGGCGAAACATCAACCATTTTAATTATCGAGACATCATTAACTATAAATCGGGTTTTCACACACATTCTTCGTATCGATATTAATATTAATCGATTAAGAATAATCGTATCGACTTGATATTAAGAAATTATTTTGGCTTCTATTCGATTTAACATTCTAGGTATGTATTAGTTTTATAATATATCTCTATCGTATCTTACTACTATTTAAACATAAAATTTTGTAGAGACGAATGTATTTTTGTTTATTAACACGTTCACTGCGGCATGTCCAGTATCGGGCCATCAGCGACTACACCACAGTGCGGCGCCCAAAATCGCAGTTTTCACCGTGGTGCGGCGCGGTTTTTTATATGTTAATCAATGACTAGAAAAGAGACAAATATAAAATTTTTGTGATCACAGTTTGAAGTAGGACTCAATTTCGTTTAAAAATCGTATGGCAAAATATTGGACACAAGGCATAGAAAAGAAACCGTTTCTTTTGTGTGCGGCATGTCAAATATTTTGCCATGGACAAGCACCTCATGCCGCATTGTACTGCGAGCGCGCCGCGTGTCAGTCTCGCATAGTGATGCACCAGGACCGCACGCGTCGTTATCAAATTTTTAAATGACAATGATACCTTAGAGGCTTTAGTTTTTTTTACTTTCTTTTATTTCGTAGCATAAATGCAAAAATGTGATGACAGTTGTGAAAATAATATAAAACATTAAAACAAAAGTTACTGAACAAATTAAAACAAAAGTTACTGAACAATTTCCTGATATAGTACTCTATCAAGTACCTTGTTTTATATGTGTTTTTTTTTGTATCGACGATCTCGTTATCTGTTAACAAACAGACTGAAATATACAAAATTGATTTATATCGATATCGATGTTTTATTTTACAGTGTTTCCCATCGCTATTACTGTAAACATGCCGTATCAACGCAGTGCGGGATGGCAAATAATTTTTCACAAAATCAGGGGTTTACATTTTCCCTCATATCTTTTAAACTATTGGGTCAAACTAAAAGCTATTTATGCGGTATATACTAGACTATATATACTATTATCTGAAATAAAAAATTTTTAAATACAGTGTAAACTCTATATAACGACACCGAAGGGACTGTGCATTTTATGGCGTTATATAGAGTTGTCGTTATATGGAGAGAAGAAAAATCAGAATTAGAAAAAGAGAAAATTTATTTCAGACTAGTGTTAGTAGTTATGTACATAAAAAAGAATGTTACTTGAACGCTATTGTGTATAGTCTGTTGTCAGTAGTCGTCAAAACACAATGATTTTCTTTTACTAGCCATGTTTACAGTTTGAAAGTTTGTGAGCAACTAAGAATATGATAACGTATAGATAATCCATGACTCATACTTATTAGTCATGGTCAAAAACAGTCTACACGTGCAAGCAATCCCAATTTGTAAACTAAAGAACGAATTTCTTAGAAAGTTCGGTATGAATGACGTCGAGTTTATTACTTAATTGTTGTCGTTATTGAGAGTGAGTGTGATGCTATGTAGAGTGTATCATTGTATGGTAGATAAGCTAAACCAACCAAAGGCGATGCGATTTTGACGCTTTAGAGAGTTTGTCGTTAAATCGAGTGTCGTTATATAGAGTTTACACTGTATCTTGAAATTTCATGAAATTATTAACCTTCAAAGTCAGAAGGTGCGATGTGATAAAAATGGCTCATGACGCACAGTGGTGAACTTGCCGATGTGAAGTATGGAAGACATGCCGCAACAACGGTAAGTTTGGCATTTTAGGTGCCGCAGTGAACGTGTTAAATATTAATATTGTTTCAAGCAAATACAGCTGATAATGTCCATATGAGATTGGCTACAGAGAGCTTATAGCCTTAATTAGCATACTACTTTATACATCTTACCTACATAGGCTATTTTATAGCCTAGTAACACGTGAGCGAAGCCGCGGGCTCCAGCTACCTACTTCAATAAATATAAAAACTAAAAAGTAGTTACTACAATACATGAACACCAAAGCTCTAAAGAGCAATCAAATAAAGTATTTACACAAACACGTTAAATTCAAAATTAAATCCCGTTTAAACGATCCGATCGATTTACACCATCCGACCGTCGAATCGATCGTAACGACATTAACGACTAATTACATACAATCTTAGGGACTGGTCGTAAACCTCGTGTGACCAATGGACTAATTATTCGAAGCCATATAAATGACAGTCCGTTGCAATCACACTAAAAGTTTATTGCCTTGCGAAGTTCGTTCAATTGTATCTACGTCATGATATATTATATAGTTCGTTTTATAATGTGCATTGTAATGTGTATTCATTTTAGTAAATATTTAAAACATCATTGGAACATCTTTTATATTGTGTAAACTTAATAATCTGTATTGTACATTGATAACAAATTATTTGTAATGTTGAATTGTGACATTTAACAAATAATACCTATAGGACTTAACATCCTTTATGTAAGTCTGAGTGTGAATAATTAGATTCTAATTAGAATTTCGTACTCTTTGAATATCGTTTAAATGGCGACGATGCGATATTTAGCTACAAAAAATAAAAACTATTTGATGCATGTACATATGTATATTATATAGATCTATAAAAAGTTAAAATTTATATTACAAATAGTTTTATTGCTCATAATGTATTTTTAATGATTTTTTTAACGCGAAAGATCCAGGTGGACGATTTAATATAGGTATTGTTCGTTGTTATTAATTAGTCCATTGAAAAGTTACATTTGGGGTTGCATTTTTTAGAGGACGCAATTTTATTTTTTTGATGTGTAGGGGGGGTCAGTGTGAATCTATCACCAAGTTTGTGGGGTCGCCACCCTTGTCCCACGGCCGCCATCTTGAAAATAGCGGTTGATATGGTTTTTATGATATATCTCTTAAACTATTTATTTGATAAAAAAAATTTTTTAACATTATTTGTTGCAAATTAAATTCTCTACAACTTTGGTGCAGTAACTTTTTGTCATTGAACCATAAATAAAAAAGTTATAAGCGAAAATGTTCAGAAATTAGAGATATTTATATTTTTCAGTAAAACTTTTTTTTTATAATTTTACGAAGAAATGATATCAGACCATTTATGTAGATTGTTTTTCGAGGAACAACTTTTATATACAACATTTTTTCATTACGTCAATAACTAAGGTTTCACAGCGCTCTGAAGTGAGTACTATTTTTCAGTACTCTTAACTATACATATATTGGCTATTGGCTCTTTTCCCATACTCCAGAGCAATAGAAGCACACTGAAGAACATTTCAGCCCTGCTTTTCGACGTAAAAAAAAACGCGCTTCCAGACTCTACCGCCTGGGTGGTGGGGAAAAGATTCAATAATTAATTATTAATAATATTGCAAAATTAATTATTAAAAATATTATAATAACAAAAAAAAACAATTATTGATGACAAATTATTATTAGTACACACATAATATAAGTATGCTGTTTCAGAGTACTGAAAATCGGTACTCACTTCGGAGCGCTGTAAAACCTTAGCTATTTACTTAATGAAAAAATGCTGTATTATAAAAGTTGTTCCTCGAAAAACAATCTACAAAAATGGTCTGATATAATTTCTTCGTAAAATTATAAAAAAAAAGTTTTATTGAAAAATATAAATATCTCTAATTTCTGAACATTTTCACTTATAACTTTTTTATTTATAGTTCTACGACAAAAAGTTACTGCACCAAAGTTGTAGAGAATTTAATTTGCAACAAATAATGTTAACGATATTTTTTTATCAGATAAATAGTTTGAGAGATATATCTTAAAAACCATTTCAACCGCTATTTTCAAGATGGCGGCCGTGGGACAAGGGTGGCGACCCCACAAACTTGGTTTTAGCTTCACACTGACCCCCCCTACATATCAAAAAAACAAAATTGCGTCCTCTAAAAAACGCAAGGTTAGGCCTAAAAAATGTAACATTTCAATGGACTAAATCGTAGACTCTATTTCTATGAATATGATGTAACACCAACCACGGACCACATGTATTGTATTACCTATAAGATTTTTATACTACATAATGAAACAATTACATAGAAATTTGGATAGGTACTTATTTTAATAAATACAACATTCAAAAACCCAACAAAAAAGTCTTAACGACATTATGTAACCGATATCGGTGACAACTAACAACTTCACCTAAACAACCTGTCTATAACACTTAAAAAAAAAGTCGTCACGACACCATGTAACCGATACGCCAACGACAACGACGCGACACGATAACCCTTGCAGTGATCCGCGAATGTTGCCCCAAAGACACAGAGACGGCTGTCAACGGTATCTAATCGTAACATACGAGCCGCTTCTGAGAATTGCATTTAGTAGATACGACATATCCTTTATCGCACATGTCAGTTGTGATTGGCATATTTTTAAACGCTTTTAGGTTATTTGTAGATCTGTTAAAATATGACGTAATTAGAATTTGAATGTTTGATGGTTAGGTACTACATCTATAAGTAAGTGTGTATACTTTATTAGGTAGTTGTTGACATAAACTGTAAAATGGTTTATAGAAACATCTTGAGTCTAGAATGTTTAGGCTTGAAAGTATCAGTTATTTAATATTTTAGATGTTAATTGTGTGAAGCTATTATAGTCCTTGCAGTTACCTGCGACGAACAGAAGAATGCAAAGTTTCTCATCTATCTATATGGAAATTGCAGCTCTAACTGCATACATGCATTGCATCACATTGCATGTACAAATAACTGTCAAACTGCCTATCTAATAATCTATGTACTATTCTATTATATAGAATATTGCACAAAACCCTCCGCGGTATCTTTCATCCGTGTCATCTCAAATATTTCTATAGCCCATTGTAAATACATACAAGTACAAGGGAAAAACATGATGGCTGAATAGAAACATAATACACATCCGAATTTTGACAAAGAACCTAATTGGATTACAGAGCACTTAATATCTTTCCAAAACCCAAAATTGTCGACCTTACCCACAGATAACGACATACAAACATGCATCTTAATACATTACAATAAGATTGATTTCGGGTTGTTAGTTTTATCTATAGGGGTAGCAAAACTATGAATCCTAGTACAGACGACAAAAAAATATCACCGCTCGAAAGATGTCATATTAACAAACATGTCAATCATATTTTTATGATGGCATTCAATTCACTTGCGCAGTGCGTTTTTTGCTGAACTTTTTCTATACGCGCTTAACGCTCGGCTTTGCTCTGCCTTTTTGTATAGGCTTTTGTGAGCCTCAATTATTGGATCGTACTTGATTCGAGTAGTTTTACAAATATTTATAAGATTTCCCTTCCTGTCGAATTATTTTAAACGATAGTTCAAAGGAATTTCTGTAATCGCAATATTGAATGTTATTATTGATTGGTTACTCTGAATGCGATTTTGCGGTTTATGAAATAACTCGAAAAAGTTATTGCAGTTACCTTAATCTAAAACTTAACGTTTATGTAATTGTAGCTCCCGAAGAGATACTTATTTTCTAATTTCCGTTTGCAATTAGGAAATATTCAGTTCAGATTTTGTGCATATAAAGACTTGAGGCAAAAAAGCTTGGTCAATACCTAATAATAACTGCAGATGCGCCAAAACAAATTATGTATTAGGTATATTTACAACTATATTAGGAGCCTGGGTCATTAAATTGATGTATCAAATTATGGTGGAAAAATAAATGATTTATTTATTATTGTGACGAATGAAACCCAGCGATCGAAGTTCCTATTTATTCATAAAAATGAATTTAATTCAATCCGGTAAAATCTTCGACATTTCTAGACAATAAAGCTGATGTAACAAAAACAAATCAGAACAAACTCCAAGGAATTACGCTTGTCTTTACCTTGATGCAATAAAACAGATGAACATAGCAGATAAATTAAAAACAATTACATTACTACACACATTGTGAAATGCTGTAAACAGTGACCTCGTATCCCTTCACAATGTAGCGTCAAACGATCATGCATTGTCTTACAATTACCAGGTTTCACAAAATTTGGCACACAACCACTTTAAGAAGACCTCTCGTGATGTATGACATGTATTTACAAGTTCCCTTCTGAACAATTAGACGCGGGTCAACTAGGCTGGTTGGACAATTAGTACTGTGTTGATATTACGCGAAGTGCTGCTAATACATTGTGTTTTTTGTTCTTGCTTCTGGTGTAATGTCGGAACAAAGGGGTCGTTGTAGGTGGTGAAATTCGATCGCACGCGACATCGCCGCTTGGGGGAGGTCGAGGAGTATCGCACATTTTCAATTTAATATATTATTATGTATATCTATAAGCGGATTTGTGTGTAATTAAGTAAATTTTACATAAAAGAATGCTTTCTTAATTTTTACCACAATGTCTCTATGTACCTACCTACTGTCTTACAGTCTCTTAAAAATGGTAGAAATTTAATAATCCAAGAATCCAAGAAAGGCTGTTAATACCACCAATAATATTACAATATTAAATACGGAACATTATCTCTTAAAAATGGATGTATTATAATACAATAATTCCAAATTCCAACCCAGTTTGATAAAATGCATTTTTCTAAGTGAAAGTCTCCAAATAATTTTATCATCTGAGATAAAATAAGCTAAGTGCAACGAATAAACTAAACTTTGAGTTCAGGCAAACTATAATTTAATTCAAAACATCCATACCATACTTGCCCAGTCTCCCCACACAAGGGCCCGTTGTCCGCGACAAGGCGGCTTTGTGCCGCTAATCACTTTCACGTGCCACTGTCCCTTCAGTACGCCTGCAGCCTGCACTTCCTCGATGTGCATGTGTAGTGTACACTAAGTTGCACTAAATATGTATAGACATGCCATTCTCTTAAGAGATTAAACTTATAGAAATAAATTCGTAATACGTAAGTAATTTATGCTGTTAGAAAGTAAAAAAATATGAGACACAGAAATATGCTGTCAAATAAATATATATAAAGATATGATAGAGGTCAATAATGTCAGAATTAAAAAAAAATAGGCAATAAAGTAGTTACATACTTATGTATCCAACGATACCTTAGATATGTAATAATCCTGAATTAATAATAGTATTAAATTTAAATTGACATAATTCATACTTATTCCATATAATAGAGCCAAACTCCCAAAAGTGACCTTTACTTTTCGTCGCATTACAATCGCAAAATCTTTCTAAAAATAATATTAGCAAGATCCCATCACTAGTAATGGTGCAATAGTGATGTGCTACAACATGAACGCTACCCGTTCCCATCAATGCACACCAGGGACAATGTTTGCTCATAGATTATAAATCTAGACAGTCTGAAATATTTATGTTTTTTTTTTCTAATTATAAGTAGTTAACCGCTGTAAAATATTAAAGTTCGGAAATACATAGGTATTAAACTTGATCTATTAGGTATATTAACAGCATCATAGAGACAAATTATTTACATAGAAGGTAGAACTTTCTTCTGTACCTACTCCTTTCATACGAAAAACGGATGAGTGATGACTTGTAACAAAATAAAATTTCCACTTAAAAATGACGAAAATATACCTAATACGAAACTACAATTTAAAGATCAAATTAAGTTTTTTTAATTAGTTAATACTTACCAATTTAATGAAAATCAGCATTATTATCACTGAAAAAATCACAGGAAAAAATAATTCATAATTTCCTACAAATTGTCACATCTACCACATTTTCTTGACTTACTTTACTTTACTTTAAATAAGAGTAGACAGAGCGGTGCGCAAAAGGAGGAGTAGCATAAAAAGTAGCTGTCAGGGCAGTCACGAACCGCTTGGACAGCGCACGACGCGTGGGATACTAGAATATAGCAATTACTCATTGATTTAGGTCCTACACAATAACATAATAGAACTATCTAGTAGAAGGAATACAGAAAAAATAAAGCTGTTGTGGAACGCGGGTTTTTGAAATTTGAAATGCTGGCTGGTTGGTGGCAGAATTCGAAGAAAAAAGATTTCAAATTTAGAACATGTTTGTGGCAGCGATAAAAACGTCAACAAAGAAGTGTTAAGTTTCGTTATATTCAATCTCAAAAACAGAACTGTTGAAGCAAATTCAATATCGCCTGGCCACGCAACACAAATATCAATATCTAAGTACTACACAATGTTAAAACGAATGTTTCAAGTTTCAACGGTATATTGATAAGAGCTTAACATTTACCCCACCCATGACCCAAACACATAATAAACAAAACAGAGGTGTCCCACAAATGATAGATAAAACTAAAAGAAAGCTATTTCTATTTACACGGTACACTTTACCGAAAACACTGATGACATTTTGATGTGGAGCGGACATTCGTACACTGAATTGCTTCGCAGCGGGCCCTCGACTTGTTTGTAGGTATATTGATGTATAGAACTAGATGTGAACTTGTAAATTGTATTTATTATTTTTTGTATAGAATATACAAAATAGAGAGAACAATAGTATATAAATTATTATGTAGCAGAAGTACTATATACCTAGTTACGACTGCCTTACGTTTCACATTCAGAATTTTTTTATTTTGTTGGTAGTATGCCGAATAATTGAATATTTTGCGCTAATGTCCATATAATTTTTATCTAAGTAACTAAATCTCTCTAATTTATAAAATAAGTTAAAAATTGAAATAAGTTTCTAAAATAGATATCAAATAGCAATAGGATTACAGACAGCAATTTCTATCTGGCATGTCTGTATCTACATATTTCGTGTACTCAAGATGTCGCTTCCAATATCTATAATTTCAAACTCAAACTCAAACTCAAACATTTATTTATTCAATTAGACTTCTTAGAGAAGCACTTTTGAAACGTCATTACATATTTTAAAATTTACCACCGATTCGGAAAGCAGTATCTACGGAGAAGAACCGGCAAGAAACTCCATAGTTGCTCTTTTAAATCATGTCAGTTTTACAATTTTACAAAATACATATGTAACAACATATATTATAATAACATGCCAAAGAACTGTCCTGTGGTTTTTACGC
>CAJQZM010033213.1:15362-31415 GCA_907164665.1 Colias nastes | reverse complement strand
GACTGCATGTATCCGGACCATAACTGTAAAAAATTCCTACAAAAAAAATTACTCTCCTAACTAACTCCATTATCATTTGACCATACTTACTACCACTCTACTAGGACATGATACTATTTTAGATGTCATCTTCTAAATATAGTGTTTTTCGAGGTATTCTATTATGATCTGACGAAAATATCTTTGACACTTATAAATCCACACTACCAGACCATACAACTTCCAGACTGCCAGACCACGTATCCATGGAAGAAGGTGCTCTACTAGAGCCGCTCTCAGTGGGCATCCACGCGTGTCGTCGCGGTGGAGTGACTGCTGGGGACGTAGTGCTGGTTCTGGGAGCCGGTCCCATCGGTCTGGTCACTATGCTCGCTGCTAAGGCCATGGGCGCTAGCAAGATTCTTATTACTGGTAAGTGGTTGGTGACTATGGGGTGGAAAAAAAGGGAATTCGGTATAACTTAATTTTTTCTAGTGTTGAAATGAAAACTATTGTTGTTGTAGATAATTGTCATACCTTCTGTATGCATATAGTGTAGAATTCTGAATGTATCATTTTATAATAAATATTTTCAGAATATATTGTTCTTAAAGGAAACCGAGGCAAATTGGGTCATTAAATACTATAAAATTTAAATAATAGCACCCAGTTGTTCTAAACTTAATACAAATAATATCGACGTTACCCTGTTAATCCTAAATTTTTCAGAAAATTTCTAGGATTCAGGAAGGAAAATCTAGGATCAGTCCTAGATTTTCCTTCCTAAATCCTAGCCATAAATAACAAACTAACTTACCCAAATATATCCACAGACATCCTAGCATCCCGTCTAGAAACAGCAAAGCAACTAGGGGCCGACCACACCCTGCTCGTCTCTCGGGACTCCAACGAAGCAGATCTGGTGAAGAAGGTCCACGAGCTGCTGGGAGAACATCCCAATATCTCTATAGATGCTAGTGGAGCCCAGTCCACTGTGCGATTGGCTTTGTTGGTAAGGGTAACTTATATATAGCTAACGTTGCTAGTTCGTATCTCTTTTTGCTCAAATTTTAACATTTATTTATAGTATAATGAGATTCTTCTAGAATCGACATAGCCCAGTATTACCACCTTTTCTACAGAAAAGGTGGTAATACTGTGGCTATGTCGGGATCCCTACAGGGATCGCTTTCCGAACGTGGTAAATTAATATTTTGGTTGTATTTTGACGATTCAAAAGTGTCAGTGCTTATAAACTACATCTAGTTCCATATTTGAGTTTGAATTCAAATAGTACCTAAAATCTAGGTTACTAACCCAAGCTTTTCAGCCTTAGTTACCTAAATTGTATAATTTAATATTAAGTTTTATAGCATTGAATAAATTATTTGTAAGTGAAATTTTTTAAAGAATAGAAAAATATCGATCACTGGGCGGGATCACGGGTAGCCGAGCGGCTAGACGTTGCCTCGGAATGGCAAAAAGATGCAGGTTCGAATGCCGCCTCGTGATTTTCTATTCTTTAAAATTTCTTGAATATAAAGCATTTGATTGCTACAAACTAAATATAAACAAGTACAATACCTAAAATTAAAGCGCGTCACACACGGTGAAGATACTATAATATTTTATGTTAAGATTCTCTAATATAAAATATAACAGTATCTTAAGGTATCCGGTATCAGCGTTCTGACCATCATTTTTCTTTTTTTCATTGCGTACTAAGACCCCTGTAGAACCGCCATCCTGTTACAAATGACCCGAAATTTTGTGTCAGTGTTTCGGATAAATCTTTATCTTTTCCCAGGCAACAAAATCAGGTGGTGTAGCAGTTCTAGTGGGTATGGGGAGCAGTGAGCTGACACTGCCGCTGGCTGGGGCAGTCGCAAGGGAAGTGGATATTCGGGGCATCTTCCGATATGTTAATGAGTGAGTTCTTATGCTGTTAGCGCGAAACATTAATACTGTATGGACTTTTGTTACTTTTTCATTCAAAAAAAAAACCAAAATGGCACTCGGGGACTGCCGCGGTAAAGCTTTTGCATGCTATGCCTTCAAGCCACACCTCCGTGCCCGTCGGAGTGGGGAGCGTGAGGTTTTTTTCGTTACGGAATTTCTCGATTCGGTCCCCGCGCTCAAGGCCCGCGATAGAAGCTATGCAATAGCTTAACAGCAGCAGAATTTGAATGTCACTAAGACAATAGAAATGAACGATCGTTTCGTTTCGGACAGGGATGCTAATATTATAAATGCGAAAAATTGTGAGTACATAATAAGTTGGATATAGGATGTTTGTTTCTCTTTCACGCAAATACTACTGAACCGTAAATCCAACTGGAACTATGCGGGCTTTTTGAAAACGCGGACGAAGCTGCGGGCGGAAAGCTAGTAATAATTTTCTGACATTTTCTTTGTACTGCAATAAACGCATAGTTAAAAATTTTCTTTATTACATGATACCAACTCTAAATAACATAACTTTGACCACAGTAAAAAAAAACCAATACCTACCATACCACTGACCTAAAAAAAGAGCGTGTGTGCCGAACACACGTGTCAGAAGTGAAACTTCTTTGGCAAGATTCAAAGATACCAAAATCGTCGCCTTAATCCATGACGTGACGGTATTGCCATGACCCGACCCTGAAATTTTACTCAACGCGTCTAAAAGAAGTTTCACTTCAAAACTAAATCAACTGTTACTAAACCACACGTATTATTTATTTATTTATTTTATTTATTTATTTATTTGTTTATTTCAGGTACCCCATAGCACTATCGCTAGTAGCGAGCGGTCAGATCAACGTCAAACCGCTCGTCACTCATCACTATTCATTGGAGGAAACGTTAAAAGCATATGAAGTAGCGAAGCAAGGACTCGGCATCAAAGTCATGATTCACGTTCAACCTAGGGACGCTAATAACCCTGTTAAATTCTAAAAAAAGATATTAATTATAAAAAGAAAGATTTTTTTTTCAGTCATATTTATTTTAAAAAAATCATGTTGGCAACTCTTTTTGCAATTTTCAGGATGGCAACACTGACTGTTTAAAATAGATTCGTTAAAATTGTCATATTTAATTAAACGATTTTTTCATGTTGGCAATTAGGTACCTACAGGTTGCATTTTTCACGATAGCAACACTGTTTAAAATAAAATTTTAATGTACAATAGGTTAAATTTCTTTCTTTGTTGTTTTTTTTAGCGTTACATAACGAAAAAAACATCTTTTAACGTCAAACTCACAACTTTCAATGCACTTAAAATGGCTGAACTTTTTCACTTTCTGTTATTTATTTATTTTTTTAATTAGTTATTGCTGCATTGTTCAACGAATTTATTCCAATTATATTTTTATGTTTTTTTGTCATTAGTCGTAACTTAGTGTATACTTTGTAGAATTTAAGTAATATCGTGCCAATAACTTATTTTCCCGTGGCTCCTGTTATAATGCTCACATTAAAATAATATTATAATTATTTTCAACATTTTTTACTTTATTTTAAATTACTCATTGATACATAAATCAATATCAAACAGATCACTAAATATAATTGTTGAAATTGTTCTGAATATTTATTACCATCCATGGTATAGATGTTCATTGGTTCCTATTTTTGCCGTCTTTAATAATTTTAAATTAAACTATGTACCTAAATCGCATAAGGATATAAAGTAACAATTTATAATATACAAAAAAAATATTGGTTTAAAATGTAATGGCAAAAAGTATTGAAAATCAATATTTTTAAGAAATTCGTAGAAATTTTACACATCCTAAAAAGTAAAAAGTTCAAAATGTAAATCATTAACAACGTTGTACAATATCTAGTCATGAAATGAATTATATACAAAAACTACATAATATGTCGTACCTTTTCCATGCATAATTATTTATTGTATATGTATAATGATGAAAATATTTTATAATACGTAATAAATAAAGCTAAGCAAATTTTTAAACGTTGTTTTATTTTATTCATTTTCCTCTATGTGAATGATATGAGAAGAGAAGCCATTTTTAAAAGTATTAAAATCGCCATTTAGGTACCTATTTATATGTTGATCACATGACTTTTCGTGATTAGTGGCTTTTGATAACATAACCAGTACATTATTGCATGTCACTAAGCCATGCGATGGCAAGAATTGAGAGAAAAATCAAAAAGAGGGCTTTGAAAGGGTATTTAAAAAAACCTTCGAAAAGCGCATTCAAAATTCAATCATGATTATATAGGTAACTAAGACGCTGGTAGGTACCTCAAGGCAGTATTTTGGGGCCACTGTTATTTGTTATTTATCACACTCGATTTGATTCAATCTAAAAATTGTATTGAGAAAATTGACAAATATTAACCTGATTTTTTGTTTATCGTTTGATGATAGTGTTATGAAAAATCGTAACGCCGTTTTGTTTGGAAATTAATTATTAAAAACTTTAATAATTGTCTTATTAACACACTCAGTTTTACCTGAACGCAAAAGTACCTACCTATAATGTGATGCGATGCCTCTTTCGTGCATTGCAGCCCGCAGGCTATTCAGATTATTATTATTTAAATCTTAATGATTTTTAGTTGTAAAAGTTTATTTTAATAACTGCCGGAATTACTTCGTAAACCTTCGGTGTGCATTTAAAAAATTTCAGCATTCACTTCAAATATAATACAACAAACGAGTACGTGTTTAAAATTAATCTTGTTAATGATTACACAATTTTTATCTTAATTAGTTGTGTAATTGTGTGTTTATAGAAGATATTTGCGTAATATATCTGATTAGCTTATTTATCAACACACACTCTCGCCCGCTACATTGTTCATTTATGAATTTATATTAACAGTTATTTTGAATTTTAGTTTAAAATTTTTCAAAAGTTTCTCAATCGGATTGATGATGACACTATTTCTGTGATTTCAAACACAAAGTAGGTAATTGTGTATGTGTTTATTGTTAATTGTTTATCTAATTTAAAATTCGCGAATATTCTGAAATCCTTTCTCCGGTAGAAATTAAAATGGAACGTATGTAAAATATTGTACCTACACGTATTGAATATTTAAATTATGATAAAATATATCGAACCATAATATATCAAGAATTTACAGATTTTTTGATACGGCTGCAGGTTAAAGAAACGAAGCTCAGGGTGACCTAACTTACCTAATAAGGACCCATTAATTTATCAGCAAAGTCTGATAAATTGGTCCTATTATTACATGATAATTAAATTGGTTAAGATGAAGGATTAACTGTTTTTATTATTAAGAATTTATTATAAAGTAATAAGAAATAACTTTTAAGAATATTTAGGTTTAACATACGGCACCACGAGCATCAGTTAGTTTAATTAATTGACAAAATACACACGAAGATGAAATACCTACTGAGATAAATGGTATAAAGTTATCATTCGGTTATTTTTGGTTCAGTTTCAAAAACGAGTTTGGACAAAATGGTTGAAAACTGTGCCGTTGTTTTACATGGACCCTATGACCTTAGAATTGTAAGTGATGATATTAATTTTAAGTCCCTAAAACCACGCACGCGTACTTTCGTACCAATCTATGCTTCCCAACGAGTTATTATTTTTTATTCAGCGAACTTTTATTTGCAGGAAAATCATCCCGTGCCTACAATTAATGATAATGGTGAGAGCTACTTAACTCCTTAAAATTAGAATATTTATTTTCAATGTGATGTTCTATAAATTACTAGCAAACCGGGCGAACTCCGTTTCGCCACCAGAGACACCTTTTCTTTGCTATAAACCTCACGGAGCCCGAGACCTTTCCAACGAATGCAAAACCGTGGAAATCGGTTCGTGCATTCTGGAGTTATAGCGTCAGGAAGGAAAACCCGACTTATTTTTATATAGTAGATTACTTAGGTAGGTGTAGGTATGATGCATATTGGTTATACACAATTTCTACACTCGTCGTTTGTAGGTACTAAAGTGGTTTGGTACAAATCGATAACGATTAAAAACAAAAACAAATAAATAGGTATGTATGCAGTTCAAACTTTTCAAGTTTCAGTGTTTGCACTAGCTTTTTTCTGAATGTCGCGCACGGCGCACCAATCTTTAATCCTTAACATATTTCCATCACAATCCACTATCATCCTTGAAAGATTTTTATGCCCCATAGTAGCTATTTACTTTATGCAATTTCTAATGACTAATTTATCTAACAAATATAATATATAAAGGTAAAAATCTGTTCAGTGGTTTAGACGGTATTGTTTTTGCCAAACGATGTCAATCTAATTAAGGCTCTTATATATCAATGGGTTGAGAATTTCATATTTTTACAACTTTTCAGAGGTCTTAATAAAAGTAGCTTGCGTGGGAATATGTGGATCGGATCTGAAGATATATTCCACGGGGCGCTGCGGCCTGGAGGTGATCACGGAGCCGCTGGTCATGGGACATGAAGGGGCTGGTGTTGTAGCGCAAGTAAGGGCTTTTGAAATATATTCTTGAAGGTACCTAATATAAATATATAGAGAATTCTAGAAGCTACCTAATAACTACAGAGTTACATCCTCGAAGGATCTTCGTAGGAAAATATAAAAAACGTTTCAAACTTTTTGCGAATGCGAAGATGTTGTCTAAGAAACGTCGGTTGAAAACTGAATATATTGTTCGACTGACCGTGTAGAATAAAAAATAAGAAAGTAAGTCAGTTTTTAGAAAACACGAAATATTATAACTTATTAAGTTATGAACCACATGTGTGGCCTAAATATAATATGTGAGAACTATTTAATTTCCAGGTAGGTGCAAACGTAACGACCCTGAAGCCAGGCGACCGCGTAGCCATCGAGCCGACACAGCCGTGTAGATCCTGCGAGTTTTGTCGCGCCGGCCGGTACAACCTGTGTGACAAGCCGCAGTATTGCTCCACCAATAGTGCACATGGCAACTTGTGCACTTATTACAAACATGTTGCTGATTTTTGTCATAAGTAAGATTAAGTATTAACTACATAAGTGTTTTTTGTCACGAGTTTTATACATTTGGAAAGTAAAGACACTTTGAACACTTTACAGCGAGCGTCAGTCTCCCCGTGACCACGCTCACTTTCATTTGTTAATAATAATTAATTAATACATATATTTATTTATAAGAAAAGTGAATAGGTATCTTTAGGTCAGCGTGCTCCATCCTAGACCACGTTTGTCGCTTTCCATCAGACGAAGCGATGGTCAAATGCTTACCTAATCCTGAATTAAAAAAAAAAAACATATTATTAATTACTTTTGATGTTGTTATTGAAGTATATAATTTTTGACGATTCATCATCGTTTTAATTATATTTTATCGCTTTGAGTACCTTTAAAAAAAATGTGGCTGAAAACAGAAGTTTAAGGCATTTAGGTACGTTAACGTCATCGTCATAAGTCAACATTTGCTGTGATCACACAAATGTACACATTGAACAAACACTATTTGTTTTGTGGTGAAATTATATTATCGTAATGCTACTTGCTATAAAGAGAAATATTATAGTTCCAATGCAAAAATTTATTTGCGGAATTTATCTATATCATCTAAACAGATAAGTTAATTCATATTAACTATGTGTCTGTCTGTGTTATACATATAATAACGTTTTTTAATTTTTATCATGTGTTGCTAATGCTACTTATTATTTTTTATTAATTAATAATTTATTTTATTCGAAAGGCCCTTTTTGACAATGCTGTCTTTCGGTCCATCAAGACCTAAAGAATCGCTGAACGAATTTTAATGCAACTTCGATAAGATAGAGGTTTTACTGAACATAGTTATCATTACCATAGAAACCTATCATTTTCAGAATACCAGACAACGTTAGTATGGAAGAAGCAGCGGCAGTGCAGCCTCTCGCCATCGCGATACACGCCTGTACTCGCGCGGGCGTCAAACTCGGTTCCAACATCGTGATATTCGGAGCGGGCCCTATTGGAGTTCTGTGCGCAATGACCGCGAAAGCTATGGGCGCTGCTAAGATTTTGATAACTGGTAATGAAATACAAACAAATATTAACTAGACTTCATAAAGCGTTTTCAATATGAAACCTCGAATTGTTTGCAAAGTAAAAAGCTCAAGATCGAAATCGAATCAAAATAGTATTTGAATTGAAAACAAAATCAAGATCGAATCAATTTCGGTATTAAGGCCGGTTTTTAGGCCTATTGTATCTTGTCACGGACGAATTCTACCATACCCGTGGCCCCGTCGTTGATGCGTCTTGATGGAACACAGTGGGGGTCGGTAGGAATCCGACATAACCCACGGCCCCTTCCCCGGAGGCCGTGGGTATCTATGCAAGTTTCTCCACTTAAAAAAAAGGCCTATTGTATCTTACTGTAAATTGTAAAATCGCTTTGGATACTTTTTTTTTTGGTACAAGCACAGAATATTCAAGAGTAGAGTTAACGCTAGAACAAGATTGATTCCTATGGAGAGAAAAACCGTAAACTTTACGGTTACTACTCTTACTGGCTTTACGGCGTAAAGCCAATAGAGTAGGCCAGCGTCTAGTGGGGCAGCTAGTTTGAAATAAATTTGTAAAGTGTAAACCATAATTTAAATTTCATAGCTAAATGTACTTTTTTTTAGATGTAGTGGAATCTCGATTAGAAACAGCTCGCCAATTAGGTGTCGACTACACACTTATGGTCAAAGGCCTATCAGATCAAGAAATTGTTGACAAAATATTGGAAATAATGGGGACAAATCCTAATATTAGTATAGATGCGTGTGGATTCGCTTCAGCACAAAGAGTAGCTTTGATGGTAAGTTCAGTAACTGTCAACAAACAAAAAATGTTGTGTGGTTTTATGAAACCACGGTAAAAGTGAAACTTAGGCACAAAATTATCGTATTTGTACGATAATTATCGTACGGTTCCGAACACTGCTTTATACCTATACCTACTCGGCAGCCGACCGTCACGCGACATGCGCTACACAGACCAAAAAGTTTGAGACGATGTAATAAAAGTTTCACTTTAATAAAATTATAAACTATCTAGTTATAGAAAATGCGTATCTAAGAAGTCATGACTTGATTTTACTACTTCTCTTCGTCTACTTAGTAACAAATTATTCTTTTATTTCTTTATACGTCATCTTCTTTAGTAGGTAGTAAATGAAAGAAGTATACGAATTTCTCCTCTTGCTAATAATATCTCTGACCGCCTATTTGAATTTTTTTGCATACACTTTCATACTTTATAGGCAGATAAGCTAAGCAGAATGCTATGAAATCGATCCTTTTTGTTACTGTTATACAGTTCTCACACAAAAATATAACTATAATATTTGTCATGATAAAAATTAAACCAAACGTGTATTTTATAGGTAACTCGAACGGCTGGAACAGTGCTCGTGGTTGGTATTGGTGAGGAAATGGTGCAAGTGCCTTTGTCGGGAGCTCTACTCCGGGAAGTCAATATTATCGGCGCGTATCGACTTTTGAATTCGTAAGTGTCGAATAGTTAATTTTAAATGTAAAAGTTTGAAACTGTTATTCTCTTCCATTGTTTTCATGTGGGTATGCCGTTTTTTAATAGCTTTACCGGGCATCTAAGCGAACTTAACTACGCATACCTATAGACTACAACTTAAATATTAGAACATTTTTGATTTCTATGATACACGCACTTTTAGAATGTAGAGAGAGATATTAAAAAAACCTCAGTAAACATTACCTAGTATATTGTATGTGTTCTGTGACACAACTTTATCATTTTCGAGCAACTATCAAGACGCGTATTACATCGGTAGTTAATTTTAACACGTTGTTAATTTTTTATTCACGTTTTAAATCCTCTAATTAATAATTATTTAACTATTTTCTAGGTACCCCTCAGCATTAGCTGCTGTATCCACCGGTAGATTAGATCTCAAGTCGTTCATCACACACCACTACCCATTAAATGAGACCAAAGAAGCATTCGAACTAGCAAAGAGTGGAGCCGCCATGAAAATAATTATACATGTTGATCAAACTATTGTATAAATTTACTGTTTTTGTAAATTTTTGTAAGTGTTTCTGATCTTATAGATCGACTTTAATAACCATTGAATAATAATTATTTCTACAATTGTATCACGAAGAAAAAGTTTGTTTTTGTGTGTATTGCTTTTTGTGAATAATGTAATTTTTTTGAGATTAATAAACATTTTAAACATAGTGCTTTATTTTATTTTTCGTTATGCTTTTATCTTCATTTATATAATTATGACCTATAAGTATAACATTCAAAATAAAAATACCACAAAAGTGGTTAAACTATGGAGTGTCTAGTGTCTAAAATCGCTTTTAATATTCGATTCGTTTTCTATTTATTTTAGTTTTTACTTGTATTATCTTTACTACTACTACGCAACTAAAGCCTTGTTTTCATATAACAAGGTTTATCGAATGCTTATTTAGTCGCGATATTATAGAAAACTAGATTTCCGCCCGCGGCTTCACCCGCGTTTTCAAAGAAAAACTCACATAGTTCCCGTTCCCGTGGGATTTCCGGGATAAAACCTATCCTATGTGTTAATCCAAGTTACCCTCTATATGTGCTAAATTTCATTGTAATCGGTTCAGTAGTATTTGCTTGAAAGAGTAACAAACACACACACATCCTCACAAACTTTCGCGTTTATAATATTATTAGTAGGATAGGATATGACGAGAAAAAATAGGTAAAAAAATTTATTCTATTTTATAACTAAGAGAATTTAGAAGATAGTTTATTAAGTAATAAAATCTGAAATCTGAACAATAGAAGAAAGATATGAATCAAAAAACAGCTTTACAAAAATATTAATTTTATTTTGAACACTAGTAATTATTAACAATAATTATTATGTATCATATTTTATTATTAATTAACACTGAGCATTATCATAATATGTACAACAAAATGACATTGACGAATAAGTAAGATAAAAAAATTATAATTATATAATCACAGCTTTCAAGTAATTGATAAAAAAACTCAATCAAAAACAGTATTACCATTTTGAATAAACTTTATCAAAATAATTAAAAAGTATTTTACTTTCTGTTAAAAAAAAAGATCGTAAAAATAACAATTGTGCAAAGGTTATAGTTTAAATTTGGAGGGATTGAAAACGCCGGGTCTCGGGTTCGAAGCCGAGGTGGTTTTCGGTATAGGCATAGTGCCCAACTTAGCGCCTCCCGAAGTACCTACAGGAAACAATATTTCTTTAAAATAACATGTAATATTTTATTAAAAACTAGCTGTGCCCCGCGCTTTCACCCGCATAAATTTAAGAATAAAATCTCTTTTAGTACATTGATTTGACACAATTGATTGAAATATAATACAAAGAGGAAACATTTTTTCCGGTTTTGTTGTTATGACACGATACATACGGACAGACAGACAGCCAAGTCTCTGTAATGGGGTCCCGTTTTTACCCCTTATGTACGGAACTATAAAATGTATAGAATCTCACCACTTTTAGCCGCACCCCTGGCAGCAGACCTGCCTCTCGCCGTGAAGGCTCCTCTATATGCCTTCTTCTTAGCTGACGATGGTGTCTTTTTTCGTTTATATCTGGGAAATATTGTGAATATAAACTAGCTGTATAATTGAGTATAATCAACATAAAAATAATCTATACTAATAATATTATAAAGCTGACGAGTTTGTTTGTTTGTTTGAACGCGCTAATCTCAGAAACTACTGGTCCGATTTGAAAAATTCTTTCGGTGTTAGATATCCCATTTACGAGGAAACTATAGGCTATATATCATCACGCTAAGACCAACAGGAGCGGAGTCACGCGGGTGAAACCGCGAAACGCAGCTAGTTATTGGTATATATCGGTTATTCAGTCGTTTACCTCTTCCTCACCCCTCCCCTATAAGTCTTCCTCCCCCTCTGGGAGGAGGTGCTGGTTTCCGCACTCCTTGCAAGTCCACTCCAATCCGTATCAGATTCTGAACCCTGGAAGTCCTGGTCTTCTGCCTTCTTCTCTTGTTCTAACTCATCTTGGTACTGCATTAGAAGACCTAGGAATAATTGGTTAGAAATTTTAGGAGAATAAAACTATAATAATATATGTATATAATGTTAATTTAGGTGAAGTGATGTTATTGTTTGTTCTCACAAATAATCGTACGAATGGACATTTTTGTGTATGGTGAATGAAACATGTTAAAATAAAAAAAAAACACACACAAGTGAGACAAAGAACGTAGTTTGTAGTAATTAAAGGCATAATGCCTTTAAGAATTGGAAAGTTAGATTGAAAAAAATCCTTCATATACAGTCATTCCACCAAAAGGAGTGGCAAATAGTGTATTTTTTTAATTTTTCAAAAACGTCGAATAAATCGAAAATCGAGGGACTTTTTCTGAACACGAAGATATACAATCGCCACACCGTCCTCTATCTCTAGTTGCCATTAATTACGCCACAACCTGTATAAGAACACATTGTGCACTTAGAAAAAATACTAGAACCATTGAGTTACTATGTACTACGTACTAGAGAGGCCATCGCTACTACACTTTTTCTAACACGAGTTAGAGTCAATCGTCTCAAACCATTTTTTTTTATCACATTGATTGGTTTTAATTGATAAGTTTATTCATATTTTTTTAATAAGATAAACAATATTTATTTGTTACATTGATTGGTTTTAATTTATAAGAAATAATAGGCAGAATATTTGCAAATTGTATGACTCACTCCCCCCCTCACCGCCGCGCTTGTCGCACAGATTTTGTTCGTGGTGTCCTCTCTATAATAATACCTCAATGACTAGAACACAAAAATCTCACCCATCTTCTCCACAGCATAAGCCGACGTGATCTTCAGCAACCCTTCGCCATATTTATCGTAATTTGCTCTAGTTATATGTGGTAACGTTAACATGTCGGCACAAGTTTCCGGCAAACGGACCGACATCGCTTTGAGGGCTGCTTGGGGGAGAATTGCTGTTAGGGAAGCACCACGTGCTGCTGCCATTTCTCTGTAGAAAGTAACAATCTATACATATAATAAATCTGTAGAAGGGTCAATTCTGTACATTGAAAAAATTAAAAAAATAAATACCAGGGGGTGTTACTGGATCGATACCAAACTCAAATATGTGATTAAAAAAATTTTTGTCTGTCTGTCTGTCTGTCTGTATGTGAAGGCATCACGTGAAAACTAACGGTTCGATTTCGATGAAACTTGGTATAATTATACCTTACTATCCTGGGCGTAAAATAGGATACTTTTTATCCTGGAAAAATACGTAGAAAAAATTAATCTTAATTTTTCAGTTTTATCCATAGACGTTGTTCTGTAGAACCGCGAACACACGTTGCATATTATTATAGGCCTAACCGTATTTGGGTCCAATAGATATTTATAAGATGTCATTGTCAGAGTTACTCAAAATGGAGAAATAAACAATCCACGCGAAGACCGACATCCGCGCGGACGGAGTCGCGGGCGGAAGCTAGTATTTGAATATAATTTAAAGTTTAATGCCACGGGCTGCTGCCATTTCTCTGTGGAAGTAAATGGCTAATGAATGGGAAAGTCATAGTAATGGTTTATTCAAGATTACTGGGTAAGTAAGGGCTGATTTTTCAATCCTTGGTTAAAACTTATCCGTCCAATAAAGTATTACACGATAATATTAAAATGTCACCTGTAAACTGTCAAATGCGAGTAATTAGGATACATTTTTGAAATAGTAGTTTAATATGTTATTCAACGAATAAGTTTTAACCAAGGATTGAAAAAACAGCCCTAAATAGAATTACCTATTGTAAAATGACAGATATCGCTTTTAGTATCGTTTGCGGGAAAATTTCTGGTACAGAATACATTGGTAACAATTTTTATAGACCTAGCCAATAACCCTATTGTCATAAATAGATTCCCTAAAATATCTTCCAATATATTGATAGCAGTTTCCAACTATTAAAACTACAATTTATCCCAATACACAAGATACCATACTGTTTCTTGTCGTCTCTTCTCAATACAGAATTCTCTTATATGTTTTTTATTAAGCTATTGCATAGCTTCTATCGCGGGCCTTGAGCGCGGGAACCTAATCCAGAAATTGCGTAACGAAAAACCTCACGCTCCCCACTCCAACGGGCGGAGGTGTGGCTTGAATGCATAGCATGCAATAGCTTTACCGCGGCAGTCCCCGAGTGCCACACGTCTTTTTTTGACAATCCAAACGCGCTTCAAAACAAAGTCTAGTTAAATAAATGCATGTTTAAGTTTGAATTTGAAAGGTATACCTGCAAGCTTCCACCAGATCAGCGTAACATCGTTCCTCGATCCTCTTGATAAGCGCAGTGACAGCAGTATCAGTGTTGCTGTGCGCAGGCGCAGTTGTTACCAGACTCGCCTTCTTTTCCACCTTCATGGGGAACACTACGCGAATGTTGCCAGACATTAGCCTGGTAATAGAGAAAGGTTTAAAATCACTACATAGTATAAAACAAAGTCGCTTTCTTAAGTAAGCTAGTTAAGACATATAATAATAACTCTGCAGTAAAAACTGTAATTTTTATTTCAATTTGAAGAAGTAATCGGCCTATCGAAATAACTGGAAACGGCGGAAACCTAACACAATTAACCCAATAATCTAATAATGAAGTCATTTGCACAAGAAAAAAAAGTTTTTTTTTTATAAATAATAGAAATTGAAGCATGGCTTTAACTTTAGGTTGGTTTTAGTGAGCTAGAGGTTGGTTTTAGAGATATTAAGTTTAGGGAGCGTGTTAGAGTTCACAAAATAGTGTTCGAGAGAGCCACAACAATATAATCATAAACCGTATTTTGAAGTAAAACTTCTTTAGGCGCGACTAGGGAGTAACTCAGATTTTTTTTTCTGACGGAAGTAACGCTTACTATAGTCTGTGTAGTTTCCGCCATTTAAAAATAATAATTCTGATTGGTTGTAAGTATATGTCATATACTACACGCTTCTTGACTTATACGCCAGCTAGTGGCAAATATCATAATCAATTAGGATTATTTATTTTCAAATTTTCAAACGGATCAATTGTGAATAGCAAAGTGAATGAAAAATTCAACAGTTTTAAAAACATTATTTTAAATTGCAAAATTTTTTGAAAATCTCTAAATATACTTGTTTATTTATTACTTTTAAAATAAGTAAATTAAAAATAAATTTTCTGACAATTGCGACATTTTATAATATTCAATAACAAGGTTATATTGACATGTGCGTTTTACTTCAATCGCGCGTAAAGGTTACACGCACACACTTTTTTTTTTTTTTGTAGGTAATTCAAAATAATATATATATGTGGGGATATTATTTAGGTTTAAGAGAAGGCTCCCTAACATAATTTCTGGCACTGAGAGACCGGTTAGACCACTACGGAGCTAGACGCTAACACAGCCGTAATAAAGTTGCATATCGCGTGCGCTCTTTGATCGCGTTCGAGCTCGAAACTAAATCTCGTAAGTTTCAATTCTTATTTCGTTTATAACTAAAGTAATAATTGGTCTAGAGAAAAAATATCTTGGGGTTGGATAGTAAACTATATTTTCTTACTGTTAACATTTATTTTAGACATAAAGTCCAAGTAAATCTTTAAAAAAAAAATGTAATAATCCTTAAAAAAGGCATAATTTTTGAATAAAAAATGAACCGAGCGAAAATGTTACAATTACGTAACTGTCTTGTACATGGAAAGAAAAAGACCCAATAAATCATATACTAAAGTTCCATTTTGATTGTATGTGTGACTGTTTCAATATATTAATGCAAATTCACATAAAATTTAGGGAGCCTCCCCTTAAGTCCAATATCAAAGCGACTTGTCTACGCGTAGAGTGTCCTATGGTGGACTTAGTTTTTAGTTTTTTTTAGATGTAATTACTAACATTAATACTTACGTTTTTTATTTTTTACTAACAAATGGATCTGCGATATCCGAATTTTTATGCTAAATAAATAAAATAAAATAAATAAATAAAAAAATGTGTACGTGTACTAGTGTACACACGTAAGAAGTGAAACTTCTTTATGACCTTATTTTTCAAAAAATAATTTACTATA
>CAJQZM010033213.1:0-12259 GCA_907164665.1 Colias nastes | reverse complement strand
ATCTGTGTGGTAGAGTTTAATGTAGAGATAGATATAGAGTAGTAGAGTTAAAAGTGTAGACGAATTTAGAGATAGATTCATTTATCTAATGAAAGGAAATGATAGAAGAAGACTAATAGAGTAGGCAGTTTACTGTCTCTCTATCCCTCCCCACTGAGAATGTAGAGATAGAGATAATTGTAGAGATAGATAAAGAATACTAGAGCAGGAATGCAGCCGGGCCCACTCGCACGCCACGCAGTATAGAGATGAATAATAATGATCATACACATCATAAAAAAAAGTTTGTTTAAACGGCTGATTCAAGTTTTCTGAAAATAAGTGAGTCATTCATCAAAATGACAAACAGAACTTCTATCGAAAATTTCCCATTGTTTTCGCAACATCTATTAGACTACATCTTCGCTTATCAGCAGACGAGATCGCTGTCAAGCGTTTCTCTATAATTCGGAAAAAAATAGAAATAAAGGAAATACATTTATTTTAATGTCTTGCCACACAGGAAAAAAACAGAGAATAATAAAATACAAATAAAATTTGGAGTGCAAATAAAACAGAAAATATACAGGGTGTCCCACTGTTGGTATACTAAGCTCAAAGGAGGTTATAATTTTGCATACGCTGAGCTCGTAAAAAATACTTATAAAATTCCAGACGCATTTTTTTTTTCAAATATGTATATTAATTCTTAAAACTCTTTGTGTACACCCCTAATAAGCAACCCGCCCAACTTTGCCACCCGCACGTGGAACCCGCTATCGTTTAAGATTATGTTTTCATAGACAAAATGCTCAACATTAGCGAAGCGGTATATGCCGGCTGCGCGAAGCTAGAGAAGAAGACATGGATTTTCAGGAAAAAATTAGCAAACAATTTTTGACGTAATTTTGTTGTTTAAACTTTAAGTATTTTTTACGTGATCAGTGCATGCAAAACTACAAGCCCCTTCGCGCTTAGTATACCAATAGTGGGACACCCTGTATATTCAATACTGATTTCGACATTAAAACATAGGGTCCGTGCATCAAACATTAAAAAAGGACACCAAAATACATACCACTTTAAACTTATCAGCGACCCACCCCGCCTGTACGGTCTCCCGCTTCTTATCAGCGAGTCCCGCGTGATAGGCGGCCGCTTGTATGCCCACTTTGCGTAGGTCCACGGTTAGACTTTCGCACTCTTTGCGAGATAGGCAGTACACTATGCCTGAGTCCCTGGAAAATTTTGCAGACTTTAAATTCCCAACCAATATACCAAATTCGGTGATGTAAGGAATTTAGGTAGTTGGAAGGATGGAATTTACCACTAATGTTATAAATAAAAAGTAACTCTTTCTGTATATAAATTATACACAATTTTGAATAATTTTGGTTGATATAGAATAGACCTTGGGGAAAGGGCACAAAGGAATGGAAAAATGAAATTGGAAAAATATATGACTGCCATGCCAAAATATCACCGCAGAAAGAAAGCCCGAAAGTAAATATTCAAAACACATAATAGAGCAGGCTCCAAGGAGATGTTCGTTTGCAAAAATAGCGGACCTAAATCTGACTTCTGATACATATTGTATAGATCCCAGACATCCTATAGACAGATGTTGCCAACCAGTTTTGTGGTCCCCCTCCCCCCACCCCGGTAATTAAATATGGCATACAAAGAAAAAAATAAAAATTTCCAAAACATGCCGTGTGGGGTATCAAATGAAAGAGCTTATTGAGTAGATCACGAATATATAGCATACTATAACATTTCTTACACTTTCTCTAAGATTTTTTAGAAAATTTACGAAAATGCTCCATTTTTGAGTTAACTTTAAACCACTATAGATTGAAAACTCATGAATATATTTTTTAAATTATTATTTTAAATAATTAACAATAGTCCATTGTTTACGATTCAATAGTTCGTAATAAGTGAGCTATATGTATGTGGTGGATTTGATGACCCCACAAAATGTTTTAAATTCACTGAAGTTACCGATTTGAAATCTAATCACACAGAGGCTGATTCAAGAATGTTCTGCCATATTTTTCATTCTGTCTAACACAACGACAGTGCAGAGATAATTATTCTAAGCCCTGACACCGATATTTTTGTATTAGGCCTTTATTTCTGGCATAAACTTGAAAATATACTCGCCATCTTTGAATGCTCCCCCCACTCCCCCATGCAACTATTTCACTGTACGAACTATTTAATCGTAAACAATGGACTATTGTTAATTATTTAAAATAATAATTTAAAAAATATATTCATGAGTTTTCAATCTATAGTGGTTTAAAGTTAACTCAAAAATGGAGCATTTTCGTAAATTTTCTAAAAAATCTTAGAGAGTGTAAGAAATGTTATAGTATGCTATATATTCGTTATCTACTCAATAAGCTCTTTCATTTGATACCCCACACGGCATGTTTTGGAAATTTTTATTTTTTTCTTTGTATGCCATATTTAATTACCGGGGTGGGGAGAGGGGGACCACAAAACTGGTTGGCAACATCTGTCTATAGGATGTCTGGGATCTATACAATATATATCAGAAGTCAGATTTAGGTCCGCTATTTTTGCAAACGAAACTCCACTGAGAGTCCGGTCTATAAGGAAAGCACAACTAAATGAAACATTAAAGTTGTATTATTTTTATTATCGACCACAAAAACAATTTTATACTTTTGTTTCTCACAATTCTCATACTGACCTGAAAAACTTCTCTCTGATTATTTTAGCAATTTCCTGGTTTATACTTTTAGGCTTCTTCTCCAATATCCTGTACGCAAGGTTGGGACGGTTGAAACTGCTCAGGAACCATTTACAATTTGTTACCTAAATAGAAAAGAGTAATTATTGCTTCAGGTATATTTCTTTATGTATACTTTAGTAATAAACTTCATGTGTATATAGAATATTCATTTCACAATTCTTGGAGCAATCACACTAACGGCATTAAGTTTTAAAAATTTTCGTAGACCCAATGAAATTAACTCAAAGTATGTTTCACGCAGGTATATCTGTATAACATAAATGAAATCTTCTAGCACACGTGTCAGAAGTGAAACTTCTTTGGCAAGATTCAAAGATACTAAAATCGTCACCCTTTCTCCATGACGTGTCGGTATTACCATGATGCGACCTTGAAATTTAAATTTTGCGCCTAAAGAAGTTTCACTTCAAAAATCTCCTATATACCTTGAGCTGATGCAAAATGTCCATCCTGACCCTCGGAGTGGCCGTAGCAGTGAGCGCCATGACCCCGGTCTGAGGGAACCGTTCCCGTAAGATGAACAGCCTCTTGTAATCTGGTCGGAAGTCATGGCCCCATTGTGATACGCAATGCGCTTCGTCTATTACGAACCTTAAAGATGACAACTTTTTTGGTAATCATAGCTCATATAATTGTACACATCATTTTTTCAATTTTTAAGAACACAGAACAAGAAAAAGCGTGATTTTTTTTATAGAATATAAAAAATTCGAACGCTCAGAAACATGAAAATTTTTAAATAGAAAATTTCCATCAAGACGCAAGATTCGAACCCGCGTGTTTCGCCTTACCGGGGCGACGCCTGACCTATCGGCCAACCAACAACCAAAAATCACAAAACTATTTCCTCAGCTTTTACTATCTACAATGTCCACATGTAAATTGACATATCTGTTAAAAATATCTTTGATTTTTATACACAATTGTATAAAATCCTCTCACCTAGCGATCTTTCCTCTCGAATAAAGCATGTCCAGCATGCTTTGGAACTTTGGTGAGCTGCTGACTTTCTCCGGAGTCACATACAATAGCTTGATAGGAGGCTCCCTCATAGATAGCTTATGGTATATATCCTCTACATCTGCTAATGATATGTCCCCTGATAAATGGGCTGCTGGGATCTGAAGAACAATAATTAGTAGAAAATATGAGTGTCCTAATTATTCCTGTTGCCAGTTATTGTGCGAGGATAACTTTCGGGTTCATCTTGCTCTTAAATAAATAGGATTGAATATTTAAAATTTTAAACATAATTAAAACACATTATTTTTACGCAAGAGCGACAGAGATAGGTTATACCAGGTGAAGGAACGAAATTTAACGTAGTTCGCGATCACTCTTTAAATATTTCATCATCTCCAAACCAAACATTTATTTCGAATTTAGCTATTTTTAAAAGCACATTTAAATACTTCGCGAAAAACGTGTAGAAAGGTTATTCGAATAGGCCAATATTACTGATTTAAATACTTAAATGCATTTAAATTATTGAATTTTTACTTACATCTAATGACAATAATTTGTTCACTTGATCGAGAATTAGTGACTTCAATGGAGAGATAACTATTGTCACACCAGGGGTCAAAATTGCAGGTAATTGATAACACAATGATTTGCCTAAAAACGAAACAAAAATATGACAATGAAACAAAAACAGATTTTCATGAAAATCTATATTTTATAACTTGATCTAACTTACCTCCGCCAGTAGGCATAAGCACAAAACAATCATGACCTAATAAAGTAGCATTGATAACTTGCAATTGATTAGGACGAAAAGATTTCAATCCAAACTTTTCTTTGAACATTTCCATCATCAGATCCGAATGTGGATAATTTAAACCATCAAATTCACCTAAAAGTAAAAATCATGTAGTTCCCACAATATATTAAGTTTAGAAATTAATTAATTTCGTTTTATTATTATACCAGTTATGCCATCGTTCTGTGTACCAGCCTGAAAATCACCCATTCCTTCATACTTAGGTACATCAGCTAGTGTCTCGTCCATTAAATTAATTTCTTCCTTTGTTGCGTCATTCGTATCCTTGGGGACTTCCATGATATCTTCAAAGTCTTCTGGCCTATATTCCGGCCAATCATCATCATCAACTGTTCCTACATTACTAGAACTTGGCAATGAATCACTGATATTTATTACACTTGTTCTAGAATCTTCCGGCATTATATCTGTCACCTCATCTATATCTAATGGCACCTCATAATCATCTGTTTCGTCATACTCAGTATCATTTGGACTGTCTTTAACAATAGGCGAAACTACAGTACATGGCTTAGCATAATTCATCAAGGCACTCTTGCTTAATTGTGGTGGTTGAAATGCTACAGAACTATTTGGTATAGGAGAACATTTAGGTGCTTCTTCCGGTTTAAATGGCAATAACTTCTCTGACGCAAGTTTAAGTCTTTCGAAAGTACTAGAAGGCACATCTTTGTCTGGTGTATTTTTACTTGAATTATCCGCGGCCGCTGACGGCCTTTTAAAAACAAATTTGCCTTTCGTTTTATTTTGATTGTCTGACGAGTTTAAATTATCGACAGAGTTAACGCTAGAATTTATGCTTTGAGCGGAATCATTACAAGGTGAAAAAGCATCAAAGGATAAAGATTTCTTAGCCATAAGATCTGAATATATTGTTTTTGTAGGCTGGTTTTTATTGAAATTGTGCATTTCTGGTGTTGAGGTTTCTAGGACATTAACAGCATTTTTGTTTTCTATTATTTTAGCTCTTATTTGACTAGATACATCAAAATCATCAAGATCATTGACATCATTTCCTATTATGGATGGGCTCTCCCTACCATTTGCTTCACAGCTGGTATTTAATGTCTCTGAAGATGATTGCAATGTATCATTAGGTTTCTGTTCTATAACTGATTTTAATTTTGTTTTGAGGTAATTCATCTTTGCATAGGTTTTACTGTCATAGCCTGGGAACTTCTCTTTGATACAATTTGGTATTCTATTAAATGCATCACTGATTTTTTCTAATATTTCTATGTACATTGTTTTACATTTATCTATATCATCATGTGAGAGAACTTTTTTCTGCTTTAAAAGAAAAAAAAATGGATTTAATTTAATAGGCAGCTTAATTTTAAGCTTATTTTGATTTAATGATTTTTTTGTTTGTTTTTGATATGTAAATAAAAATGTAATCAGATACAACTATTTGAAAAGGAAATAAATGTATGATAAAAAAGTTTTTAAACAATAGAAAAATTCAGTTCACAGGGCGGGATTCGATTCATAGGTGACCGAGTTGGTCAGGCGTCGCCCCAGAATGGCGATAAGATGCGGGTTCTCGCCCCAAGATCAATTTTTTTTCTATTCAAATGTATGATATTCAATGGATGTTTACTTACCTTTTCCTTTTTTAATGCTGGATGCTGTGCTATTTCTGATAAGAATTCTGTTAAAGAACTATCTAATTTTATATTCTTTAAAGGGTCTTTGTCTTTCTTGGGACTTAATTTTTTTGGAGTTTTCAATATTTTCTCTTTAACTTTTACTGGTTTTTCTATTTTTTCTGGGGATGGTGTAGCACTTATCCTAATCGATTTACTTAATTCTGCAGATTTATTGTCTTCTTTAAAAGCACTTGGGAAATCATCCTAAAAAGAAGATCTTATTATTGTCCTATAAAAAGCAATTATTACATTCTAGAACTGAGGAATCTAATCCCACTCATAGTCGCAGGCGACCGAGACACGTCTTGGACGACACCACTTGCAGTTAATTTATGTTATAAAGAGTACTTAAGAGTATCTATTGCTTTTGGGGTCTTTATATTGCTATACGGCATAAGATTGTAAAAACAAATATATTAAATATTATCATAATCAATCAACAGATTACAATCTTAAGGTAGATTATAATCTATGATTTACAATTTTATGGCTTATTTGTAGCTTCAAAACTCCTCATATGTATCAATTTTTTTTAATAATTTTAATTATTATGAAAAGATTACTTACCACATCCATGGCATCAAACATATCCCCACTTTGATTGTCAACATTGAAATTTGTTTTTATATTATTCAAAGAACAATTTTGCACTGAAGAATTATATTCAGGTTTCACTTGTTGATCTCTATTTGCAGACTGAAATCAATAAAAATTATAAGTTTAATTAAATTAAGAATGGATATATGTTTAATTATTAGTGCAGTGGTGAGATCTCTGACTTCAAATCAATAAGTACCGGCTTCGAGGCAGGCGAGCGTGCAGGAGATAAATTTATTGTTAAATTTATATGTGCATGTTGTAACATCCCCACTGCTCGAACGGTGAAAGAAAACATCGTGAGGAAACCGACATGTCATAGAATCAAAATTTCGACCCACCAACCCGCGTGGTGGATTGTGGCCTGTACCCTCATAGGAGGCCCGTGTCCCAGCAGTGGGAATATATATGGGCTGATGATGATATGTTTAATATATACTTATTTATTGCCATTGTTATACGATAAACACTTTTAAGGCTTATAGCACTTTTTATCTTGTGAAAATAGTTAACCTTAATATTATCTTCTATGGTATTCTTGAACGGTGGAGTGACTGAAACAAAAATAATATTTTTAATTATGTTATAAATTTTTCAATTATTTAGTTTGAGTTTTGCAGTAAATAGTAATAAACAAAAATAACTCACAATTATTTGTGGATGAAGATCGCGATTTCCACACAAATTTTGACTTCTTTTCTGTACTTTGATCTTTGCTTTTGCTGAAATTATTCATAAATAATATTGTTTAATATTTTATATTTGAATATAAACAGTAATAAAACAATATAGTATAGTACCCACTTTGTTTCATCCTTTGAATTACCATCATTTTTCTTAATGTAATTAAATATTGAATTCTGTTTATTTCCAGGTATAGGCTTTTTGGATGCCATCTAGGCTAATTGTTCTTTATTAAATTAATAGTTAATATAATTCTATTATTTGTAAGATAAATCAAAACCAGACATGAATTCAAATTTCAAACTTCAAAGTATGTTTTTTTTCATGATTGAACAGATGGTAGCTAATAGCTATGACAATGACAATCACAGAATATAAATATCCCTATATGACATAGGGCGTATTCAGAAAGAAAGCTTGAAACTTATAAGCGCTTATCGGCGCTTGTCATGTTCATATATTTTCCTGCGCGGGTTGACAGCGCTGACAAGCGCCGATAAGCGCTTATAAGCGCTTATAAGTTTCAAGCTTTCTTTCTGAATACGCCCATAGGTAATACGTGAATAATCGATCATTAAGCGTCTTATTCACGGTCCATCTTGCTGTACGTCCCGCCAAGGTCATACACGATGCACGACGCAAAACGTCAGTGAATAGTATTGACGTACGTCAATAATTATTATTATTATGTTGCTGGATGTGCACGACCAATTTTTCGTCCAGCGAGCACCCCCACCACCGCGAACGTCGTGCAGATGGACAGTGAATAGCGCGGACCAAGGAATATACTACTCTCTAACGAGAGGCGCGGACGTACGTCAGAGCCGTCCTGCATCGTGCGTGCTCGATCGTGAATATGCTTGCTGACTGCTGTACAGCAGATCAGTGTTGCCAACAGAAATTAATGTAAATACTTGGAAACGTGGCTTATTGATATGATTTTTTTGTGATAACTTAGTGAGTACATGAGCAAGCAAGAAACAGTTATTTTATATTTTTATGTACACAGGAAATACCCAATTATCATTACTTTTGGATCAACCTAGTACACATGGACAGTTTATATTCAGAAGTTATTATTTTAAAAGAACTCCAAGGCGAATTCTTGAATAACACAGATTTTATGCAAAAGTCCACTGCAGAAAAATGGCAATTTATTTTTAAAAATATGCTTTGGAGGAATTTGTTTGTTTAAAAAAAAATTAGCTATATACTCTCTGTTCTCGCCACTTCAGCATTTACTGAAAGTCTTTTCGGTCATGAATGTGAAGTGGCGGGAAGGGAGAAACCGAGCTTCATTAAAAATTAATTAAAAATGAGCTCTTGAAATATATAAATTTAGATTTGGCATGTTTCGATTCATATAATTCATTTAAAAATAATGAAAAATTGTTAGGTACTGCAAAAAGTACAAAAAAATACATTTTTAAAAATATTAAATAAATGATACTCTTTTTTGTAAGTCCATACTCTTTATTTACCTCCTTTGAAATCAGATATACCTACTCTATTTCTTCTAATAAAAGTTGGCAACCCTAGCCATGCTTGATGCGTGCACGATCGTCAGTAGGATACATCCAGCACCGCAGCCTTGAGCTGACGTACAGTGGGGATGGACCGTGAATAAGACGCTTTACTGATCAAGAACTGATACGAAGGTAGTTTTCCAATTACAGCACTAGAGCGCATTATGCGGCATAATGCTTAACGTTGAATTATGTTTCAACTACAGCAACGCTTGGGCGTATTCAGTAAGAAAGCTTGAAACTTATAAGCGCTTATCGGCGCTTGTCAACGCTGGTTCGTTCTACACAAAGGAAGCAGGTTGAAGCAGACCAAAACAAATTTTATATGGCAGCGCCCAGCGCTGACAAGCGCTTGTTGAAGCTTGTCGGAACTTGTCGGCGCCGATCAGCGCTTATCGGCGCGTGTTCATATATTTTCCTGTGCGGGTTACCAGCGCTGACAAGCGCCGATAAGCGCTTATAAGTTTCAAGCTTTCTTTCTGAATACGCCCCTTCGCACAATCGAGCACTCTTAAAAGTAATGCGCGTGAATTGATGCGTGCAATCGATTTATCGTTAATAATATTATTAATTGTTGGAAACAATTTTAAAGCTTTCGTTTCATTGTAGTTTTTTCGAAATAATCAAAGTTAATTCAAATTGTGTTAAAAAAATAAATATAAGTATGGATGAAGGTACAAACATTGAAAAAAATGTTAATGAAATAATCAAAATCCAAATTACTTAAAATAACCGTAAATAGTTTTCAACCAATTATTATGTATACCACTTTATTTACACATTAATGAGGTTATTGCTAACTCTATGAATATTTTTTTTTTCAACACTGAACTTAGCTTAAGTAAACAACTCACGTCAGATGTGTTTTGTTGTTATGAATATGTTGAGAATACGCATTTTTATTTATTTTCTATTGTTTCACGTATGCTTTATCGACTCAGAACAGAAATATAATTGCGAATTCACGAATACATGCTTCGGGGTTCTCCGCGCCAACTTTATACAATCATTTCTTATTATTTTCTCGCTTGAAATAATTACTAACACATTTTTGAGCATTATTTTTATGTGGATTCACACTGCGATACTGCACACCACTTATAAACTTTGAAATTCGTTTTTATAACACATATTAAATAAATACTTTTTTAATTTTCTTCGCAATGCGTACAAATAATTACGTATTTACTAAAGAGTGACGTCACGCCTACGCCATGACACCTGCGAGCTGTTTTGGCACAGTTAATAAATATTTTTTGAAAAAATGGCTTTTATCTTCGTTAAATTTAAGTATATTACCGAAATATAGGGTTTTTCTTGTATAGTAAACGCACAGAGTAAACGTATACACACATTATGGAAGAGGATTTCAAAATCTTTCGTCATGCCTATTGGAAAACGGGGATAAAGTGACACAAAACATAATAATAATGTAATTTTTGTTTGACATTACCCTATAGTATTCTATACTTCACCCGATTATTCTTCATCCAATGATGTTTCCCTTATTAAAATCACAAATTCTTTTAACATATCTCAACATGCCGTCTACAGAGCACTCTTAAAATTAGATAAGTCCAAGGGCGCGGGACCTGATAATATACCGCCTATTTTCTTGACGTCTTGCGCTCGAGCTTTGTCTTTGCCACTATCGTATATATACAACGCCTCACTTGAGAAGGGAATATTTCCGTCAAAATGGAAACTGGCTCGAATTGTACCCATATACAAAAATGGCAAACGTGAATTGGTTTCTAATTACCGTCCAATTTCTATTCTCTCCACAATGTCAAAAATTTTCGAGTCCCTTGTATATAGCCATTTATATTCCACTGTCCGGAGCGCTTTATCTATCAATCAACATGGTTTTGTCAACAAGAGATCTACGAACACCAACTTAGTTGCCTTCATAAGTGAAGTGTCAGATGCCGTAGACCGAGGTTTCCAAGTTGACGCTATCTACACCGACTTTTCTAAGGCTTTTGATAAAGTCAGCCACCGCATATTGGTTGACAAGTTGAAGCACTCTGGAATTACAGGAAATATTTTGAATTGGTGCAAGTCTTATTTAGGTGGAAGAAGGTCGTCGGTAGCTCTGGATGGAGTTCAGTCCGAGTATTTCTTATTTTCTTAGCGACATCAGGAGTGCCTCAAGGGTCAACCCTGGGCCCATTATTTTTTAACATATTTATTAATGATTTACCTGATATTTTCCAGCACAGTACACCATTTTTATTTGCTGACGATTTGAAATTAATTCGTCAAATAAATTCTCGTGCTGATTCCGATTTAATACAATCTGACCTAGATAGACTGACTAATTGGTGCGAAAGAAACGCAATGTATCTGAATTGTGGCAAGTGTTACCAGATATATTTTACTCGTTCCCAAAATAGAATACTCTCTAAATATCACATTAAGGGTAACATTCTAATGGAAGTGTCTACGATTCGTGATCTGGGAGTGCACTTGGATTGTAAGCTACGTTTTATAGAACACTATGATGTTGTCATCGCAGCGGCGTACCGTTCTCTTGGATTTATTCTGCGACCTGCGTTGTTCAAAGGAATTTAAAAACACATCTACTGCTCTACTCCTTTATAATAGCTTCGTGCGCAGTCGTTTGGAGTATTGCAGTATAGTTTGGAACCCCTGTTATCAGATTCACAAAAATAGAATTGAAAATATTCAGAAGAGACTTGTACGCCATCTTGCTTACCGAGCTGGTATCGTAAGATCCATAAGCTCTTATGAAGGCAGGCTAAAACACTTTAGCATGACATCTCTCGAATCGCGTCGCACTATAGCTGATCTTTCGTTCTTATACAAATTGTTAAATAACGGTCTCGACTGTCCAGCATTACTTAGTAGGCTCTGTATCAATGTACCGTCTAGAATCCCCCGTCGACCCCGTTCCCTCCTGAGTGCGCCTTCATATAGGACAAATCTTGGCAAAAATTCACCCATAGTGAGACTCTCCCACGAGTATATTAAGCTCACGAGCATCTCGGGAGACATAGACATCTTCGGTCAATCATTAACGAAATTTAAATCGTTAATCCTCAAAGTCTGTAATGAGCGATAAAAATATTTTCTATTATCTTCTTATTAAATGTATTTTATGTATAAAGTTTGAATGAATTATAATGAATTTAATTGGAATTAATATTAATATTTAAGCACTTTGACGTTCAAAATATTATTATATCAAAATTTAAAATTATTATTATATAAAAAAATTAGTTTAAAATTATAT